>JAPPVO010000031.1:4607890-4620150 GCA_030407325.1 Camellia japonica | reverse complement strand
AGAAACAGATTTTGAAAGAAGTGCCAAACATGGACTGCTTTGCCAGATACAGAGTCGCCACCTAAATATTTTTTAAAATGGGAAATTTAGGAAACCCTGACTCGGTGCCGAAGGCCACGTGTTCGTCATCACCAAATGTCTTGGCTCGGGAGCTTGGTACGATCGGGGAAGGTCAGCTATGAGCACCCCCTTTCGCCCGGTCCGAAGACCGGCCTCTACTAACCGTGATATCCGATTTTGAAAACGTTGTGTGTTCTTATACCATTATTAGCCTAGAATTACTATGTTATGCGCACAGCAAACAAGTATAGACTAGATTGCCTAATTTGGAAACAAGCATTGCATATCCGTTCGTTTTGAAAAGCGCTTTGGAATTTGCTACTCGTAAGTAGGCTAAAACACGGATTTCAACGAGTTTTTCCAACTCAAACAATCCAACCTTCACCCACAGGCATTCAAACAGTTTATCTCACATAAGCATTTAGCCACATGGTAAGCATACTGTCATGTTAACATTCACACGCATGCGAGATGCTAAAGCATAAATACTTACATCGTACTCCGTGCCAAAACAATAAACTAGTTAGCAACATGCATGCCCTAGCTCATGTTAAGATGACTAATGCAACGCATACAGAGTGCAATTAGACAGGCTCGGCTATCCTAAACATGGCATGTGAAATGCACGAGTAACACGTATTCAAGTTAGATTTGAAATACAATGCAGTTTGTATGATGTACCGGCCCGATGCATGTCAACAAATGCATGGATGCACGCATGCATTGCATAAGTATGCTAATTTTAGATATGCCCTAATCTACCATCATAAGCAGGTAAATAAAAGGGAAGAAAGAAATGGGGGTTGGAAGACATACACACCCTCACCCACACTTATTACAAATATGCCCTCACACGGAGGGACCGAATAAATATTACAGTCTGAAGAATAAATAAATTAATTATTACAAAATTTCTAATTATTTAACAAATAAATGCAAAATAGAAAAGGCCGCAGCCCCGCCTAGAAATATGCGAATGATGCATGCTCGAATCCGACTTGCCCAGAAACCCGTTGCCATAGCATTGCTGCCTCTGTTTTCACTGTCCTGCCTTTCTGAAACTGCCAAAGTCTCAGGACATGCTCCCTGCACACTGAGGATCATCATCGGGAATAGAATGTCCACCGGCCGTGTACAATGTCCATCGGCTGGAGATAAAGCTATCAACTGTCCATCAATGGCCGGTCGGCACTCTATACTGCCGATCGGCAAAAACTCCCTGCAGAAGACAGTTTTGACAGCAACAAGGACAGACAGTGTATGGCATGGAATTCCAAGCAAATGTATGCACGGACACACTCCCTATCATGCAATGGACTCAAGGGAGCATGGCCCTCGACCCCCGGGCCATCAATCACACGTTTCAATGCATGATGGCCCAAAAGCCAAGTTAGCAACTTTGATATCAAATGAAATGCAAGCATAAAACACACCAAAGGGCCCCAACCTCTGTCATAATTGATCAAGAGGCAAGGGATGCATGCTTAATGAAATGCAACCTAGGCATGGAGGCTAAGTATGCAACATGAACATACAAACGAGCAATGTATACTAGGCGCGCAACCTAAACATGTAAATAAACATGGCATGCAGCAACATGCAACGATGGACTTTAACTAACATGGGTAGCTCGCAAGCAAGCCAAAATCAGCAGCCATGGGGGGGAAAATAGCCCCGAAACCCGGTAAAATGACATCCGATGCAAGGAATGATCCCGAAATGCGAAGATAATTGCACAAAAATGACTTATAGCTAACAAAGCATGCATAATTGGTACATGACATGAAAAAGCAGAAGCAAGGCAGCCCCAAAAATCACATTTTTACAGTTCAAATCATGGCCAAACAGCAATCACAAATAGGGCAAACATGGCATACAAAAATGACTCCGCAAGGGAGGCAATGAAGCAAGTAGTATATACAGTGCCCAAACAGAAAAATACCCTTCTACAACACTGAAGAGGGACCAAAAATATACCATTTACAGTTTATGACAACCCCCAAATCAGTATGCAAACATGCTCAAAATGCCATGCAAGATTGAAGCCAACAAAGGCTATAATATGAGGTATACAAAACATGCATCAAACAGCAAAAGACCCTTCATGGGACATGGATAGGGGGTCAAAATAAGACCCCTTTTAGTTCTGATGATGGCCCAAAAACAGAAGCAAGATAGGCTAACAAAGCATGCAAAAATGGGGCCCAAGAGGGGTATAATGGTAAGTACTACATGGAGACCCCCAACAGTGTTGAGCCCTTCTTCAACATTGAAGAGGGGCTCAAAATAAGCCTAACTTCAATTCATGACATGATCCAAAACAATTTATATGTAGGCCAAACAAATCATGCAAAATTATGGTAAATAGAAGAGATTATGAAGCAAGTGCAAGATAGGGGTCCCAAACAGGGTTAAGCCCTTCTTCAATGTTGAAGGAGGGCTCAAAATGAGCCTACTTACAGTTTACATTATGCTCAAAAACAGATCACACATAGGCTAGAAATTTCATGCAAAAATGTGGCATACCAAGGAGTATTGAAGCAAGTGCACTATGGAGGACTCAAACAGGGTTGAGCCCTTAAACAAACATGAAGAATGGCTCAAAATAATGCCCCTTTCAGTTAGGGTCGGAGCCCAAAACAGTAATCAAATAGGATAGAAAAATGTGACAAGAATGTGCTACAAAAGAGGGAAAATGATCTTACCCTTGAAGACTACCCTTTTTGTTGCTTCTTGGCTTGAGTTGCAGCACCTTTGGCCTCTGAAAAACTGTTCCAAGCTGCTGTGGTGAAGTAGTGGTGGTGGTGCTATGGATTGGTGAAGAAATGGCCCAAGAACAAGGGTATTTGATGGTTGAATGAGAGAGATATGGAGAGAGATGGAGGGTTGTGTGTGGTTTTTGCCTTGGACAAATTTTTTGGAACCTCCAAGATGGAAGAGAAGCTCTTCTATAAATAGAGGATATGGAGGCTTGAAGCTTCTAAGAGAAGCTAAGCAAAAAAAAGGGTCAAGAGGGTCAAGCTTCTCTTAGAAGCTTGGAGTAAAAGGGCCAAGAAGGCCAAGCTTCTTGGAGAAGCTAGGCAAAAGGTTCAAGAGGTGCAAGCTTCTCTTGGAAGCTAGAAAGGTGTAAGCTTCTCTAGGAAGCTAAAGAGGCCAAGCTTCTTCGAGAAGCTAAAAAGGCCAAGCTTCTTGGAGAAGCTAAAAAGGTTCAAGCTTCTTGGAGAAGCTAGACCAAGAGTTCAAAAGGTTCAAGCTTCCTCAAGAAGCTAGAACCAAGGGTTCAAAAGGGTCAAGCTTCCTCAAGAAGCTAAAGACCAAGGGTTCAAAAGGTTCAAGCTTCCTCAAGAAGCTAAAACCAAGGGTTCAAAAGGTTCAAGCTTCTTGGAGAAGCTAGACCAAGAGTTCAAAAGGTTCAAGCTTCCTCAAGAAGCTAGAACCAAGGGTTCAAAAGGGTCAAGCTTCCTCAAGAAGCTAAAACAGGGGGTTCAAAAGGTTCAAACTCCCCTCAAGAAGAGGTCTCGGCCAACCAAATAGGTCATCGGCACAATAAAGTGCCGGTCGGCTAAACATAATGCCGACCGGCCATTATTTTTAAGAAACAATGGTCGGTGGCAAACATGTGCAGCCGGTGATGATAGGGGAGGGCCGATGAGGTGTAAGGATGGCCAAAAAGCCATTCCCTGCCCTTCAAGGCAAAAACACAGGTGTTTGGTGCCAAAACCGAACACGAAGCAGTCGAGTCAAGAGGTCCTGAGGCGAGGCGCGCTGCCAAGGCCTCCGGGAACTTGAGACGAACACAAACATGGATAATCACCGAGTGTTCAAACGGTGACGTCCAAGTCTTGAGGACGGTCAAAAATGGGGTGTCTACAGTAACCATAAGTTATTTGCATTTATAAACATTGTAATTCAAGTTAGACATTGGATTGTTTATGTACTATTATTCACTGAGCGTGGCTCACTCTCTGTTTTTTCTGCTTCTTTAGGTCATCTACCTGGTGGCCAGTCTTAACCCTGATGCTTGTACCTTTTTGTCAACCGCAGTGTGTCCAGGCACTAAGAGGAAGCTGTTCAATGTGTGGAGTTTGTTAAGCTTTTGGCTTTAGTTGAAATGTCTGTAATCCCCCCTCTTTACCAATGCTTTATCATACGCCCAATTATGGGGCTGAGTTCGCGTGTATATGTTTATAACCTAGCTATCTAGTGTATGTCGCTATATGATGATTTGCTTTATGCAGTGTTTGTGATCCTGGCATAGTAGTGGTAGCTCAATGGATGTTTTTTTATTTTTATTTTTTATATTATTGTAAGATATTAAATGCTTCCGTTCAGGCCCCACATGATAGGCATATCAGGTTAAGTGTTCGTTTCTGACTAGGTCATGCTCGAACTTTTAGGGGCGAGTTCGGGGCGTGACAGCTCAAACCACCACTTTTGGGCCTCAAAAATAGAATTTTTTACATGTCAAAACCAGCCCCAAAACAGTTAAAAAGGATGGCAAAATAATAATCAAAAGCAAGCTTAAATAACAAGTATTTTACCTCTTGAAGCTAAGGCACAAAATAGGCAACAATCCAAGCCCAAACCTCCTTTTAGAGCTCAAACAAGGCTCCAAGGGACCTCAGCACAAAGGTGGTCAAGTTTGATTAAGGTAGTGTATGTAAAAGTGTAGAGAAGACAAGCTACAATGCACAAAATATCAAGAGAGAGAGAAATCTAGGGAGAGAGATATTTTTGGTCTAAATCTTCTAACCCTCAAAAATGGGGAAGGAACCCCCTTATTTATAGAAAAACACCCCTTGAGCTTAGATACATCCTATCATACACATGTATGAAGATGCAGCTCAGTGTGCAACAACTGGCACAGCTGACAATAAATATCTGGAAAAAGAGACTGGTGGCCGTTAGCCACCACTGATAGCCGTCCGGCCACATCCATGGCCAAAAGGCACAACCCATGGCCGACAGCCTTGGGGGGTGGCCGATAGGTCACCAAGAGGTCCAGACACCAAGTTTTGGTCTAAAACAAGGCACAGAAAGAACAAGGTTCAAAGGCTCAAAGACAGGGCATTCCGCCGAGGACTTCGGGTGCTCAAAACGAACACAAACACACAATCATCGAGTGCACAAATGATGACGTCTAAGTCTTGAGGACGGTCAAAAATGAGGTGTCTACAATTGCCCCTCTTTGACAGAACTCGGAAGTCATGAAATGATGGGAGTGAATACCAAAGCCCAGAGACGACCCATTTTTTACAAGGCCAAAGACTTGGACAAACAGACAAGCAAGACAAAGCAAATGGTTGTGCCCGCAGGTTGCATACGCATCCCTTTGCAAGGAATCAAACCAATGCAGTTCTGGGGCAAGATGCAAATGATATGCACGATGCAAAAACATAACTTATGATCATGCAATGAGGCTGTAATGAAACATCTAGATGCAAATGTTATGCAAAGAAATGCTACAGTCAAACAAACCGAAATAAGGTACAGCAACCTCTAACATGAAAAGAAGTAAGTAAACACGCCACACGTGAGAATCACAAGCCAAACCACATTTCATGTAGAAAGGATGTAAGAAAATTTTGCAAACTTAACTATGCATCACGCAGGAAAGGCAAAGAATAACACAACCGTCGAGCGCACCTGAGGTGTCGAACAAGATCCCAACGCGTTGCACGCGGAAGGACAGAATGGATGGTGTGAACACCGGGACGTACCCGACTGTTCTTAACCAAAGGGAACGGGGATAAACATCGGAACACGTCCAAATATTTGTAACCAAAACAAGGAGTGGTGATAAACATTGGAACAAATCCAAATGTTTCTAACCAAAACAAGGGACGATGATAAACATCGGAACACATCCAAATGTTTTTAACCAAAGTAGGGAGTGGTGATAAACATCGGAACACGTCCGAATGTTTTTAACCAAAACAGGGAGTGGTGATAAACATCGGAACACGTCCAATTGTTTTTAACCAAAACAGGGAGTGGTGATAAACATCGGAACGCATCCAAATGTTTTTAACCAAAACAGGGTAAATCAAAGTACATGAATGATCTCACCTGGAACTCCTCTAAATGACCCATACATACAATATCGTGCCTGCATAAGAAAGATACTTAACAAGCATAACATAGTAAGAGTGTATGTTCTATGCAAGACGAATAATCATAACAAAATGTTAGAGGCATGTTTTATGCAAAACATGCGAGAAACAAAACGGAAGCATATTCTATGCAATGAGAACTAGAGCATGTTCTATGTAACATTGGAATGCATACTCAATGTAATAGTACAAAATGCATGTTCTATGCACGATCAAGAGCACAAAATGCATATTCTATGCAAGATTAGCAAATGCATGTTCCATGCACGATAATTGGAAGCATGTCCTATGCATGTTCTATGCGAAAATAGAGAAATGCATTTTCTATGCAACAATGGAGGAATGCACATTCTATCCAACAATGGATTGAATAGCAACTTCCGATTTACCTCTCGGAAGAGTTGCAATAAGTTAAAAATGATACACCTCATTTGTGTTGATTAGTGATGAATCATCATGCACCGAAGAGATGGTTCAGAGTTTCCGCAGAGACAATTTGCCCGCAGAGACAATTTGAGCTTAAAAGTGAACTTTTCTTGCACTTTCTCGAGAACCAAGGACACAAAACAGCAGCAAAACACAAAAGAGGAGCACTGGAAGCTTGTTGGCCACCAGAGAGAGGTGTCGGCCACCCCTGAGGGTTGTCGACCACCAATGGTGGCTGTCGGCCACCAGTGGTGGCTGATCGGCCATCGATGGCATCCCGGCCCTTTTTGGTCATTTTACATTTGAGTCTTTAAGTATAGGGCTTCAAACTTCATTTCCACACTCCCTCCTGTCCGAAATTCATCCCTCTCTCACTCTAGACCATTCTTCTCTCTAGATCTGAGCTTTATACACATTTTCCAACGCCCCACGCAAAGTTGATTCGCTAAATCCTCTTGATTCCCTTCAGTTTGAACCGATTAAAAATTGATTTCGGTGTTTTTTTCTTCATTTTCACCACTTAAGGCTTGTTCCCCTCGAGTTCCTCTTGGGCTTAGCGCCTTTTCCCGAGCTTTGACTTTTTCTTCCATTTTCTCTCTCCTACAGTTTGACTTGAGTTGACTTGCGGCATTTTCCACCTATTTTTACCATTTTTTTTTCTTTTTTCATCGACTTTTCATCTATATTCCAGATGGTAGACACTTTCCACATGATGGGTGTAGACGTCCCCGAACGCCCCGGGAGGGTTAAGTCCCGTTCTGTTCATTTTGGGGTTCACTACAGTTCGGACTCCCATTTTGTTGTTGCGGTTCTAAATCCGAACCAAAGAGTCCAACTCTGGCAAATCGTTTTGAGAAAAACAGATTTTTGAAAAGAAGTGCCAAACATGGACTGCTTTGCCAGATTACAGAGTCGCCACCTAAATATTTTTTAATGGGGGAATTTAAGAAACCCTGACTCGGTGCCAAAGGCCACGTGTCCGTCATCACCAAATGTCTTGGCTCGGGAGCTTGGGTACGATCGGGGAAGGTCATCTATGAGCACCCCCTTTCGCCCGGTCCGAAGACCGGCCTCTACTAACCGTGATATTCGATTTTGAAAACATTACATGCTCTTATTCCAGTTATTAGCCTAGAATTACTATGTTATGCGCACATCAAACAAATATAGACTAGATTGCCTAATTCGGAAATAATCATTGCATATCCGTTTGTTTTGAAAAGCGTTTTGAAATTTGCTACCCGCAAGTAGGCTAAAGCACGGATTTCAATGAGTTTTCCCAACTCAGACAATCCAACCTCCACCCACAGGCATTCAAGCAGTTTATCTCATGTAAGCACCTAGCCGCATGGTAAGCATACTGTCATGGCAACATTCACACGCATGTGGTATGCTAAAGCGCAAATACTTACATCGTACTCCGTGCCAAAACAAGAAACTAGTTAGCAAGCATGCGTGTCCTAGTTCATGTTAAGTGGCTAATGCAACGCGGGCAAGGATGCAATTTAGAGTAGGCTCGGCTAACCCTAGAATGGCATGCGAAATGCTACAACTATCACGTATTCAAATTGGAATTTGGAAATACGATGCGGTTTGTATGATGTACCGAGCCCGGTGCATGTAAACAAATGCATGGATGCACGCATGCATTGCATAAGGTATGCTAAAATAAGTATGCCCTAATCTACCAACGTAAGCAGGTAAATAAAAGGGAAGAAAGAAATGGGGATTGGAAGACATACACCCACTCACACACACTTATTACAAATTTGCCCTCACTCGGAGGGACCGAAAGAATATACAAATTAATTAACTACGCAAGCTAATTAAAATATTACAGATTTCACTAAATTAATCAAATAAATTAATTAATCTAATTAAAGCAGTAAACCGCCTCGGGATGAGGACCGGATGCAACACGCGCTCGGGACTGGCTCGGAACCACACTCCCATGCACGGATTGCCTCTGTTTCCTCTGCTCTCCTCCTCAGAAAATTGCCAAAGTCCCAGAAGTACCTCTCAGGGCACTGGGGAGTACCACCGGCTGGGGTAGAGCACCACCGGCTGAAGGAGGAGGCCACCGGCACAAAATTCATCCATCGGCAGCTTGTTTACTGCCGGTCGGCACTAAACACTGCCGGCCGGCACTAAATGCCTGCAAAACCTGCAACTCACAGCAGCACAGGACAACAACATGCATGGCAATGTGATTCAAGGTATTTATGCACTACACACACCCCTTATCATGTTTTTGACTCAAGGGGGCATGTGCCTCGATTCCCGGACCACCAATCACGCATTTCCATGCATGATGGCCCAAAGAATCAAGAGTGCAACTTAGATTTCAAATGCATGCAATGCAAACAAGCAAACAAGGGTGCTAAACCTCTATCATACTCCACTTCAAGAGGTCAAACATGCACAATGCGAATGCAACCCTAAGCATGTCAACTAGGCATGCAACATGGACTATGCAACATACTTACGCAAAGGGTTCAAGCAAGCATTCAAGACAAGCATGCAAACCAATTAAATGATGATCTTACACATGACTTAGGCAACTCAAATAGGCTTAAAATCAGTGGCCAAAATGCTAAATCATGAGGGCCAAACACACATGCACACATGCACAAGTTAAGGCACCAACACTTAAGCATAATTAAGCAACTCTTAAACACACCTAAGAGGCACAAATATGGACCATTAGTATGCATAGTAAGCTCTGAAAAGCATGCAAGACATGGTGCCAAACCAACTAACAAAGCAAGCCAAACAAGGCATACAAATGGTCCAAGCATTAAGGCAAGCCAATGAAGCTTTGAACCACACCTAGTACAACCACGCATGGTAACACTTAACCAATTAAAAACAGAGTTTTAACATATAAAACTAAGTCTAAAGGACCACCTAGATGGCATCTAGATGACATGAAACCAAAGGCATGCATTAAGGCCAAAACATGGAGCATTCAACACATGCTTTTGAAGCACTAAAGAGGCAACTAAGGCAAGCATACAAGCACACCAAAGAGACTGAAATAGCATGCTAGGTGGTTCCAAGCCACTAAAATGATGCAAACAAGGCATGCTATACATTCATACTCTTAAAGGCCAACAAGCCGAATACAAAGAGGCTATATAATGCATGCTAAGGTTGACCAAAACAACTTAGGACAGACCTAAAACATGGCAATATAAGCACAAAATCTTCACAAATGCAAGCCTAAAACATGCTAGAAACTAAGGCACACAATCTAGGCACGTTAAGGCATCAAAGGCATTACAAGGCAACTATGCTAAGCATGCATAGGGGACCAAAACCAACTTATAACAATGTCATATTAGGGCATAATAAACATAAAATGCAGCCAAGACATGCTCAACAAACAACCAAACATGGTGCTCCTTTGGAGGCCAAAACTTGCCCTTTCCAAGGACATCAAGGAGAGGGGGTGGCCCTCCCTTTTGGAGACTTCAAGGCACCATCTCCACCACTGAAATCCCTCAAGATTTCAGTGGTGGAGAGGCCCAAGCACCAAAGTCTCGGATCTCTCACAAAATAGCACAAAAAAGGGCCTTTTCAAGGCCTAAGGGTGGTCAAACTTTCCCAAACCACCAAACACTCTTAACAAACAATAAAGAGGCTTAAAAAACAGAACTTTTATGTGTTAAAGACTAAGCACAAAAACAGTTCAAAACTAGGCAAAAATGGAGTGCAAGAATGGGGTAAAAAGAGCTAGTTTCTTACCCTTGATGACCACCTTCACAAAGGTTGATATTGTTGCTTCCTTGAGCTTCAAACCAGCCAAAAACTTCAAGAATAAGCTCTAATTTTGGAGGACACCAAGGAAAGGTGGAAGACTAGGTGTTTTAGTGCAATAATGTGAACCAAAACACCTAGAATACAAAAGAGAAAGAGAGAGATAGGATGTGTATCTATTCTAACCCTAGAAACCAGAGCTTGGTTCTCTCTAAAAATGGCTAAGTCTCTCAAGAACTTCCAACTTGAGTCAAGAGAAGAGGCTTCTCTTGTATAGGCACAAAACTTACAAGTTAAGCAAGCCTAAAGGCTCATCCCTCCATACACGTGTATGGAGGGGAGCAAAAAGTGATACAGCTGTCTAAAAATATCTGATAAAGCAGCTGTACAGTAGTCGGCAGGGCAAAATGGTCATTTGCCAAAATTGACTGCCGACCGGCACAAAAGAGTGCCGACCGGCACAATATAGTGCCTGTGGCAACACCAACCAGCCGGTGGCCTCTAGCCACTGCCGGTGGTGTGTGGGGATGCCTCACAAGGCATTCCCTGCCCTTCCAAGGCAAAACACAAGTGTTTGGTGCAAAACCAAACACAAAACGGTCGAGTTCGGAGGTCCTGAGGCAAGGCGCGCGCAGCCGAGAACTCCGGGAACTCCAAACGAACACGAACATGGATAATCACTGAGTGTTCAAGCGGTGACGTCCAGGTCTTGAGGACGGTCAAAAATGGGGTGTCTACAGTTGCCCCTCTTTGACAGAACTCGAAAGTCATAAGAATGACGGGAGTGAATGTCAAAGCCCAGAGATGACCCATTTTTGACAAGGCCGAAGACTTGGACAAACATACAAAGCGCAAATGGTTGAACTCGCAAGCTGCCTACGTATCCCTTAGGAATCAAACCAGCGTAGTTCAGGCACAGGCATACAAGCCGCAGATAAGGTATACGCCCGTAGGCGGGGGCAAGATGTAACCGACGATGCAAAAGGCCGAGCATAACTTATGATCATGCAAAGAAAGCTGTAATGAAGCACACATGCGACAGTTATAAGCTAGCATGCACCAATCTACATTACAATGCAGAAAGGATGTAAGAGAATTATGCAATTCTCAATACGTCTCACTCGGAGAATACAATACCTGTGCGACTCTCCCGGTTGCACCGGCCTTAAATGAGTCGTACATACAATATCGTGCCTACAAAGAAAGCAAACTTAACAGGTACAATATTGTTAGCAACATGCATGACAATGCAATGATGAATGCAAAATGATATGCAATATATACAAAACTATGTATGAACAATGCAAATGATATGCAATGCAATTGAAACTATATGCAATGCAAACTACATGCAGGGCAATTGAATCATGATTCAATCGTAAACGGTTCGAAACCACACGAATGTCAAATAGGTTGATGGAGGTGACAAGTCCGTCTCCCATAGAACGATGTCTGATCTATGAGTACTTCGCACGGACACCAGAACAAGTATTGGGTGGAATGACATAAGTGGGGAAACGACCCGCTGAGGAAAGAACAATGATCCTAATGCCGGATGCAACAATTACACTACAATGCAATGGAAATGGATACAATGGATATGGCACGCGGGCCAAACCGAATCTTGCCTAGGAAAGGCATGTACGCATACGAACCGCGTCTAACACAGGAAATGTGCCGCAACCCTCAAACCAAGCTCGTCAAGGAATCGGCGCGTACACAAAAACTGTGCTTCAACGTGAAAAGTAGGGGCACATACCAGACCAAGCTCAACCTGGAAAGGCGCAAGCCATAGATGGAAGTGATGCAATGGATGCATGCAACTACGATGCAATAGAAATGGATATGGATACAACGGATATGGCACGCGGGCCAAACCGAATCTTGCCTAGGAAAGGCATG
>JAPPVO010000031.1:4551270-4607790 GCA_030407325.1 Camellia japonica | reverse complement strand
TGTAAATCATTTTAAAAATATGATGTCTGATATAAAATCACAATGGAGTTAACTTTAATTAATGTAATGATATTTTATATTATGATATGTGTTACAAAAGAATAATATTGATTTTAATTTAAATTTAAATTATTTATTTAATAATCTTAGTCCTATCGTTCTATAAAAGTGTTACTTGAATACTTATATATAATAAATTTAGTTAAATTATTTATTTATTTTGATAATTTTAGTTCTATTGTGCTATAAAAGTGTAATTATCATATAATGATTTTATATGATATATATTAAATTATAAGATAGTAAAATAAACACTCATTTTGATATTAAAAATAATAGTTAAATTAGAAAGAGAATTAGTAATATAAAACTAAAAGTGATTCTAATTATTTAATTTTATATTTATTTAGAAAATAAAAATATGTATAAATAAATTACACAAAATTTATTAAAAAATTAAATATAAATATGTTGTGATTGAATTAAGAAAAATATATAAATTAAATATATAGAGTATTGATTTTTTTTTTATTAAATATTCTTTTTGAATTATTCATACATATTGTATATAGGTATATAAAATTTAAATTAAATATAAATATTTTGTAATAAATAATTTCATGTTAAATAAAAAATTAAATATAAATTAATATTAAGATATCAATAAGATAGACGAAAAATAAAAAATATATATAAAATAAAATTAATTTGATCCATGCAATGTACATAATTAAGCCCATTATGTCTTATTTATTTATTTATTTGTATATCGAGATATTTTTTTTTAAATATCATAATAATTAAATTAAAATGTTAACTATATAAAAGAAATTTGACAACAACAAAACTAAATATACAATGAAAAATATATGAAAAATAGGTATTTCTCAAAATAGAGTCCATATAAAATTGATTATTATAATTGAAATGGACTTTATGTAGAATTTTATATATAAATGAAAAAGGCACACTGATGTGGCTTTTGTTATTAAAAAAAAAAAAAAAAGAGTAAGCCTTTAGAATATGCCACTCAAATAAGGGAAAAACACTACTTTTATATATATATATATATATATATAGCAGCAGTTGACTGTGCAATACACTTGCTATTTTTTTTTTAGGGTGAATTACACTAATAGTCCCTATAATTTGGGACTTGTATCACTTTGGTCCCAGACTTTTCAATTGTAACACATTTGACCCTGAATTTTGAATCTTGTTCCAAATAAGGACAATTGAAGATATCATTAGATTTTTCAAGGGTAAAATCATCAATTTGATCAAATATAAACTAATTTGACAAAAATAAATGTCAAACAAATATTTTTGAATTTTTTAAAAATTATTTCTGCCTACTAAAAATAAAATTATGTAAAATTGATAAATCTTTTAGACATTTATTTATTTTTTTTACCAAATTAATTTTTATTATGTGTTTAGATGATGATCATGTAAAATTAATTTTAAATAATTAATCATGTAATTTTTATTAATTTTTATCAAATTTACATAATTTTATCATTGGTGGATAAAAATAATTTTAAAAAAATTAAAATATTTTTTTGACATTTATTTTTGTCAAATTAGTTTATATTTTATTAAATTGACAATTTTGCCTTTGAAATTAAACAATGATATCTTCAATTGTCCTTATTTGGAACAAGATTCAAAGTTCAGTGTCAAATGTGCCACAATTGAAAAATTGGGGACCAAAGTGACACAAGTCCCAAACTATAGGGACTATTTGTGTAATTTGCCCTTTTTTTAAAATATTTGATAGTGTAATGTGTGTTATAAAAGAATAATTACAGTATGATTTTGATTATTTATTTTGATAATATTAGCGCTATCGTTCTATAAAATTATTACTTGAATACTTATATATAATATAATATATATTATTTAGTTAAATTATTTGTGTATTTTAATAATTTTAGTTCTATCGTATTATAAAAGTGTAATTATCATATAATAATTTTGTATGATATATATTAAATTACTAAATAGTAAAATAAATACTCATTTTAATATTAAAAATAAGAGTTAAATTAGAAGAAGAATTAGTAACATAAAATTAGAAGTAATTCTAACTATTTAATTTTCTTTTATATTTATTTGAAAAATAAAAATACGTAGAAATAGAAATTATATAAAATTTATTAAAAAAATTAAATATAAATATGTTGTTTATGATGTATATATATATATAAACACTCTTAATTAAATTAAACTATCAACTATATAACAAAAATTCAACAGCAACTAACCGAGAAAGAATCACATAACAACATCTAAACCAAAAAAAAAATAAAAATGAAAACATCCAAACGATAGATACCTCTTAGTGTGTGAGGTGATTAATCATCTATAATATAATATCAAAAAATAAAAGAACTTATTGTTCAACAATTGAAAAAGTAACTCAATTAGTAAATCTAAACTTTAGAAGTTCCTTGAGAGTATCATTGTCGTGCAGGTTTTTCTTTCTGCGAGTTGTGATTATATAAAACAATGTAGGAAAAGAAGTATAATTTCATATATCGAATCACTATAAAATTTAAATGACAAATCCATAATATAGAATTAGTATTGAGTATAGACTAATGCACGAGAAAATAAGAAGAAGAAGAAAAAAAAAATGGCAATTTAGCATTTAAAAAAAAATCCTAATACCCCTGAAAGAATTAAGAAGAAAAACGTGAAACGCAAAATTGGTATTGGGTTTGTGAATTATCTCAACTTACAATGAAAAATATAAGGAAAAGAAATATTTGTGAAATAGAATCCATATAAAATAGGTAAAGTTAGTATAATTTAAAAAGTTAATTATTTAAAAGTCCTATTTACAAATATTATGATAACTCAGGTCCTATGTAAAATTTTTTGAACCAATAATTCCTATTTAGTAAAATTGAGTATATTATCAGTTTTTCCCAATTTTTAAAACTAGGAACATTATCAATTTTGCATAGTAATATTCTAGATAATTGTTTCACTAACTGATAAAAAAAACAGAGCATGAGATTAAACGTTTTTATCCTTCTACTTATTGGTTTGATTCAACTATCTAATAAAACTGAGAACATTATCAGTTTTTTTCAGTTTTAAAACTGAGAACATTATCAATTTTTTCATTTTTAAAATTTTTTTTCTTCAATTTTGCACATCAATGTTCTATCATCATGCTCCTTTATAGACACAACATTTTCAGTTTTGCAAAAAAAATAATTTAATTTTTTCAAAAAAAAAATGATCAACTTGTTTGGTTTGAATTTTCAGGATTCACTTTTCAAAAAATTAAAATTTTTTTATTTTTATATTTTTTTGTTTTCACTGAATTTTTTTAATATTATGAGCAATTTTTTTTAAATTTTTTAGATACACCTAACATAATACACTTAAAAAGTATAATATTAGGAAAAAAAAAATTCACCAAATACCAAAAATACAAAAAAAAAAAAAAAAAAAAAAAATTATGAGAATTCAATACATTTTTCATATTCTTGTGTATTTATTGATTTTTTAAAATATTTTTTTACAAATATTTTACTTTTTAGATACATCTAAGTAAAATGCATCTAAAAAAAGTAAAAAAAAAAAAAATTTGTTTAAAATTTAAAAAATATTCATTAAAAACAAAAAAAAACGCAAAAAAATAAAAATAAAAAACTCAACCAAACACACTGAGTAGTTTTTTTTTTTTTTTTTTGCACATAATTTTTTTTTTTTAGTTTTTTCAATTTGAAAGTTGATGTTTTAAAGTTTTGAAAATCAAAATAAATGTTAAATCATCATGTTCCTTTATAAATAATCATAAATTATGAACAATCATTATTTTCCAACTATTAAAAATTTAATGAGACTTGAATATTTAAAAAATCTTAGTTAGGATTTAATGAATTATAAGTTCATAAATTAGGACTTGTGTCTAACTGCCCCTAATTTAAATTAGATTTGGATTTGTATAAAACTCTACATGTAATTAAGAAAATATATACTGACTACGTAATTCTTTTAAAAACAAAAAACCCTTATAATGTGACACATAAGTGTAGAAAAAATACTACTTTTCATAATATATATATGATATGATGGGTGGTACAATGGATTTCCTTTGGGATTGCTGTTGTTGGAAACAACATTAAAGCCAAAGCATTTTGTTTTTGTTTTGCCAAAAGACTCCTTCCATTTACTTAATGCAAAAAACAAAAAAGAAGAGAGGAAAAAGAAAGAAAAAAAGACCTACAGCATAAGTTGAATGGGAAAGAGAGAAACATAAATAAGACCTACAGCATAAGTTGAACTGTGTGGTTTGGTCATTAGTAGTTTCACTCTGGAGGTTGAAACAAAGACTAACGGTCTATGTAACACCAAAATTTGTTTGTCATATGTTGTCCACAAGGTATAAAGCTTCTTCATTTGCAGAATGCCTCAACCGGTCTGCAGCTTTTACAACCTGCATGAAATTCGCATAAGGAATTAATGGCTGTAACTGTTACGAAATGGGTCTAGCAAAAAGGTGTTATACATCACTTAAATATTTTAATAAAAATTTTAGTATCCTACATTGTTTTTTCATGTAATATGATGGGTTCTAATATTTTTTAAACATGTCACGTCTTATATATACATATGATATTTATTACATGTATACACATCACCTTCACGTGCAACCACATCTTGCATATAGATATGCAAATGAGAAACAAGTTCAAACAAATAAATTGGAATCCAAGACCCCTCGAGCTGAGTTCTGATACTAATTGTCCTTAAATAGTTAAAAATTGGGCCCAACAAGCACAATGCAACCCAATGTTAATTCTACAAAGCATTGATAAGACGATTTACACAAGTTGAAGGCAAGATTATTTTACCTCAGCATCCCAATTAGTTCTGGCTGTTATAATCAAGAGAGTTATTGTCTGCAAGAGAACTCCAACTATCATCCCCCACCAGATACCCTGTACCAAGCCAAGTCAATATTACCATTTAATTAAATGAGAGAGAGAGAGAGAGTTACTTACAGCTGCAGCTAAGCTGGTTTTGAAGCCGAGAACACATCCAATTGGGAGACCAATAATATAGTAAGTGACAATATTAACATATGCCACTACACCTTGCCATCCACTCCCAATGGCCACCCCTGTAAATATTCACAAAAGGAAACAAATACAATTTTACACCACAAAATCTTAATTTCAGAACTAGAAGAAAAAAAGAAAAAAAAAAAAAAAAAAGTAACTGACGGAATAAATTAAAATTTGAAATCAATGTAATTATGTAAGGGTAGTTTGGATATGAAAAAAAGTGTGACACAGTTTTGCCAAGCAAATTGTATTTTATATAATAGTATAGATAGGGCAAGAGTATGGGGATAAGTGGTTCAGTTTGGTCATTGTTGAGAGAAAAATATTGTTTTTTTTTATCAAAATATCGATCAAAAACTAAAATTTTGATCAATCTTATACAGTCGATTTCGTTCTACCACTTTTTCTTACATTTTAAACTAAAACTAAACTATGATGCGCTGGCAAATTCGATGAGGATTTTGGTGGGAAACAAGAAAAAAGATGGCAATTGCAAAGGGGATTGGCGAGGAAAAAAGAAATGATGGAGGTCCTGCGGGGGAAAAGGCCGCATGGCTGCAACAAGGCAACTCCATTGGCCAAGTATGGACAAACCTGGTCGCAAAGCAAGGCAACCAACCAAGTCTTGCACTGGCCGATGGCATCATCACGCCGCCGATCATTGAAGTTCAGATCACGGCTTGGATCAACAGAAGCAACCAAAGGTCACTTTTCTTGCAAGATCATTAGCATTTCGACGTCATTGGACAATGCGAGATGAAAGTGTCTATTGCCATGTCTCGCACTGGCCAATGGCATCGTCACCCTGCCAATATAGACTAGGTTTTGAATTACCTGAGAGTATGGGTTGAATGCCATTGAGAAAAACAGAGATGGCAAGCAATGGGGTCAAATTGGACACGGCCTCAATAACTTCAGAGTCGCTTGTGAAGAGTTTGCTCAATTCAATCTTGAATATCAAAACAATGGCACTGAAAATTATACTGATAAGGATACTAGTCCCACTCACTACCAACACAGAAAGCTTCGCAACCAACGGGTGCCCTCTCCCAAGTTCATTACTGACTCGAACACTGCAATTTGCATTAAAATCAAAATTTAAAAAGAAAGTAAAGTCTAAGTTACCAAACTTGCAATAAATTTAATTTTACAATTTTTTTTCTTCACTGGTATATACAAAAATCCTCTTTAATTAGTTGCTTTAGTTCTTATAATGCAGTTAGATTATTGTTTATTCAAATTCACAAGAGCTTCTTTCATTCCTCAATCAATGGCAGACACAATACTTTTGTATAAAGGGTTAAAGTAAAATTGTTAGATTTTTTAGGTGTCAAACTAAAATTTACATAGATCTTTAGAGGGTTAAAATGCTAATTTAGTTTATAAATATTCAAAATTTCATGGGCTATTAAGGTTTTTGTTAAGTTTGAGAGAGTCAAAATAAAATTATAGAGTTTGAGAGAGCCAAAACACTAAATACTTAAAACTGCATCCGGTTAATCAAGATTTTTTGATTAACCTCTCTATGGCCCCTCTCTATGACCGCCATTGTCTTCAACCTCTCTCAATCACTAGACTACTTTGTTGAGGTTTTCCTACTAAAACGCTCACTTAACGTGCACATGGTCAACAAATCTAGAAGGAAGTATCACATTGAAACTCGCTAAAACTCTGAAGTCTTATGTGTTGAATTAGAATTATGTGGATCAAAGTGGAATGTCACTCAAACAATTGAATTATTAATCTACCCTTCTTTCAATTAATTATGACATACCTGGCTGCTGCAGCAAGACCCAACATAAACTGCAGGTCCCAGTTCCAATTATTCATACTGAAAATTCATCACAATCAAAGGCTATCAGTATATATATATAACATTATTAGAAGTGAAAAATGAAACAGAAAAGATGGTGACAGACCATATGGAAATCGAGTCTAGTGAGATCGTAGCGTTGGGAAGCAAGCCTGATATAAGCACAAGGCATTGGAAGTACCATATCTCCAAACTACACATTATATAGAAGATAATAAAAGCTGTTAAAATCATGACAGAATGCAAATGAAATCCATACTCAGGGCTAGTTTGGTAAATATCCTTTTAGTAGTTTTTTTTTTGACTCTTTTACTTTTTAAAGTTAAAGTTAATTGCTAAAATAATTATGCTTTTGGAAGAAGTTAAAGAAACGGTTTTTTTTTTTAATTTTTTAATTGGAAAAGTTCATGTGGGATTTGGAATTTTTTTTTTTTAAAGTTTAGTGAACTTCTTCTTTTGATTCTTTTTCAAATTGTTTTCAAAAACCTTTTAAACCCTTTTAGACTAGGACTAGAAAACTATTTTTAAAAAAAGTAACAATTTTTTTTAAAAAAATCATTAAATACAAAAAGTTTGCAGAAACGTGACTCGTTTTTTTATTACTTGCCATACATGAGCAAAAACCAAACAACTAAATGAGGTTGAAACCAATACTCGTTTTTTTATTACTTTTTCTCCCTTCTTTGTCACCTAAATGAGCAAAATCAAACAACTAATTTTTTTATTGTTTAAATAATCAAAAATAACTTTTTTAGCAAAAACCAAACAAGGCCACTGAGAGAGAGAGACGAGGAGAGAGAGGGAGAGAGGGCAGTGGACATATATATACCACAACATAACAGCAGAAGCAACAGTGAGCTTGAAATAAGGCCAAATCCCTCTAAAAGCTTTCATAGAGAAACCAGTCCAAGTTTCCTTACAAGATGGGCTGAACAGAATGTAAAGCCCTTGTATTATCACCAAAAACCACCATGAAAGACTCAGTGTAAGTGCAGCCCCAATCAACCCATAGTCCAACACATACACCACTAGCCAAGTTAGCAAAATGTGCAACAAAAACACCCCAACTGCTATATATGCCAAAGGGTTCACAATGTTTTGTGCTTGAAGGAACCTTTGCATTGGGCAACTTATCGCAAATGCGAATAGTTGGGGTATCAATCCGCGTGCAAAAATTTGACCCACTTCGGCTATGCTATCCGTTTGGCCTATTGCTTTCAGGATAGGGCCCGAGAACCAGTATAGGAATGTCAGGAGAATGGCCGCTCCAATGTGGAGGATCACCGCTCTTTGTAATATTATACCCATTGCTCTGTGTTTTTTAGCTCCATAGGCTTGACCACAAACAGTTTGGACTGCGCTTGCCATGCCTAACTGCATTTTGTTGGTTTGAGAAGAAATTAAGGATAGCATTCAGTGGCGGAGCGAGAAATTTCACATAGGGAGTATGTATTTGTCATGATCTTGATTTTTATTTTTTCATAATCAACAACAATGAGATAAGCACAAAAGCTTAAAATGTATATTCCCGTTTGGGAATTGACTATTTTAATTTTTTGACTTTTTGGCTAAAAAACTCACTTGCCAAACAAATTAACAATTCTAGGAACAGTAATATATATTTTTTCTCAACAAATATTAAAATTCAAGTATATTCCAAATCAGTTTGATAGAACAATCAAGCACATGTATATGTCAAATGAGAGAGCTTATATGTTTTTCTAAAAATAAGATGGCAATTTTGAAAAATTGCAGTTACACTTTTCAAATTTTAAAATCCTAAATGTATTTAAATGATTTAAGGTGGACACTTGTATAATTTTATAGTAGACACTCTTTATAAAAATAATTTTTTTAAAGTGATTTATTGACTAAAATAGCACTTTTCCAAATGAATTTTTAAAAAGACAGGAATCAAATTGACAGGAGATAAATTACAGAAACCTATAATTCTTTCATATGTGTAGTGGTTTATGCTATGGTTTTGTAAAATTGAGACAAACACTTAACAGACAAACATACATAGAAAACAAGCAGTCAATAACAGAGAATTGATGAATTGTAAAACAGAGTAAGAAAACAGAGACATATTATATATACCATGATTCCATAAGCAAGACCTTGAATTCCAACACTGGCAATGGAAGCTCCAGCGAGCTCTAAAGCACCAAGATGACCGGTAAACATCTGAGTAACAAAACAGAGCATGTAATTGAAAATGGAGACGATGATGGATGAGCCCGAAAGCAGCCATAGCAGCCTCGATTCCCAACACACGAGGCGAGGGTACCACCGGATCGGGACGGGCTTATTTGTTAGTAAAAACTCTTCCACCGCAATCGACGTCAAGTCCGGAATCCGAGCATGCGAGTCAAGTCCTACTAGCAGCGTCCCATATTCTTCTTCGTTACTTCCCATGCTTTATTGTCAATATGATCAAACGCCCTGCTGCTAGCGTCACTCAACTCCACTCGCTTTTTAGCACTTGTAGTGATGATAAACAAAAAAATCATATAAAATTTCTAAAAATCAAACTATGACTAGTCAACTCGACTCGCTTTTTAGCACTAGTAGTGATGATAAATATAAAATAAAATAAGATTTTTAAAAATCAAACTATGGCTAGTAAGTGATGTGTGAGCAGGATATATATATATATATATATATATGCATCTGTTGGAGACTCTGGAATGGGTTGGAGAGAGAGAGAGAGAGAGAGAGAGGAGTTTGTTTGAATTGGAGAAATATTAGACCAAGAATTTGCCGATGTACCTAAAAAAAAAATATTAGACCAAGAATAGGAGATAAAAGACCAGGAATAGTAGATAAAACTACCAAATGTTGTTGGGCCATTGCACTGTGTTTATTACCTATACACCAACCATTACGAAAAGAAAAAAAATTAAGGTTTTGGAGATTAAAATTTAAGAAAATTTTATTTTCACATACTTACTTATCTCGATGTACATTTTTAATGAAATTGGGTGATTCTACTTACATCACTACTTCACCTCTTTACACATTTCATATGAGTTTTTTTTTTTTCTTCCAGTTTTATCCATTACTTTTAAAAACAAAATACTCAAATTAAATAGGCCACAGCTTCTCTCCAGTCCAAATCTGGATTGGACGGTGCTGTCCGGCCCTTGGGGGCCCACTACGGGTCGTGTTTCGATAATCTAAACCGTTGAATATGTAGAACTCATCGAGTACTATATGCCTGTAAAAAATCACGTTGATCGGATATCGATAGCTATATGATCAAATCAGTTTTTTATGAAAAAAAATGGACGGCGAAAAATAAACGGCTTACAAAAAACTGATTTGATCATATAGCTATCGATATCCGATCAATGTGATTTTTTACAAGCATATAGTACTCGACGAGTTCTACACATTCAACAGTTTAGATTATCGAAACACGACCCGTAGTGGGCCCCCAAGGGCCGGACAGCACCGTCCAGTCCAGATTTGGACTGGAGAGAAGCTGTGCCCAATTAAATATATTTTATTATCTTCTTACACCCCTTAGTCTTCAATCCCTACTCTTCTTTTTACTTTCTCAATTTTTCTTTTCTCTTACACATCTTTTTTCAAAAAGTGAGAATCATAATATTTTGATCATCAAAGAAAGTAATGGATGAAAAAATGGTGGTAAAAAACCATCAAAAAAGTGAAATTTTGAGCTTTTTTTATTTGTTTGGTAGGTTTTTGCTTCGTTTTTCTAGACTGTTCTTCGATTTTTGTTCGGTGTTTCGAAATCGAACAAAATAAAATAATCCGGCATCACATTGCCGAACAAAAAATATAAGTTTGGTAGCCTAATGCCAAATAAAAGATACATTTCCAGTAACCTAAGGCCGAATTTTTTAAATTTGTTCGGTTACTCATTACCATGTATTTTCAGCTTTATTTTTTTATATTTTATATTTTTTTGCTTGAAAGGATTATACTTACACTCATTGCAACACCGCAAGTATTGCATTATTAGTGGACTCCAGTCACAAATTCATTACGATAGGATTTGTTAAGTGTTTTTATGAATACAATTTTTTCTTATTTTAAATTTGTATTAAGTTTTATTAATACATTGCACTGTCCATCTAAACTGAAAGAAAAAACACGAAAAATAACTTATTCAATATAAAAACACTTCACAAGAACAACAAAAAAGTCTAAAGAAATTTCAAATAATTATAATTTTCTCTGGACTCAAATAAAAGTCCAGAAAAATTTACAAATTTATATTCACTTTCAAGATAACAAAAACAAAATCATAGAGAAATTTAATGCTAACTATTAAACACAATCATAGACAAAAATCACACAGAAGATCTATTATGAAATTATAAGCTTTTCTGTGATTTTCACTAGACTACAAGCTTACATTTTTCTCTGTGTGATTGTGCAATATTAGACTCAAATCAAAATCTAGAAAAATTTACGAACTTATATTCACCTTCAAGATAACAAAACAAAATCATAAAGAAAATTAATGAGTCCAGAGAAAAGCACAGACAAAATTAATGCTAACTATTAAACACAATCACTGACAAAAATCACAAAGAAGATCTATTATGAAATTATAATCTTCTCTGTAACACCCCGAAAATTGGGCATGATATATCTATTTATGCAACAAAACCCACCTGATAGACAATCACATATATATAGCAAACTAATCCATACACCCAGTTCCATTAAATCCCAAATGCCAAATACATGTTGTTTACATCTCAAAGCCCTAGTTCTAATCCCAAATATGCATTTTACAACAAGTATGAAATGGAAGCCAAATAGATAATAAGTGCCCTACAGGCTTACAAATTTATCCAAGAACATTCTTGGTTACACAAAATGGGGTCTCGCTCATTACATCTTAAGCCCTTGGCTTTACAAATAACAAACATACACACATAAGGCATAATTAAGAAGCTCTTGCTTCCCAAAACTCCATCCACGCTACTGCCTTGGAGGAAGCATCTCACATGTACCTAAAAATGGTATTCCCATATAGGGTGAGCCAACAGCCTAGTAGAAATAATCTAACATAATTTATGAGGTTTAGCAGAGGTATAAATACCATGTACATAAGCAATACCGATCCTGAAACATCCACAAGACCTGCATATCCATATGCCACTAAGACCAACCTTATTCCATTTTCCTTTAATTTCATTTC
Source organism: Camellia japonica (assembly GCA_030407325.1). Taxonomy (NCBI): domain Eukaryota; kingdom Viridiplantae; phylum Streptophyta; class Magnoliopsida; order Ericales; family Theaceae; genus Camellia; species Camellia japonica. The sequence goes on along the minus strand of JAPPVO010000031.1, from coordinate 4,595,708 downwards.
CAGTTCATATAAGCTACTCAATTCATAAGTTAAATTCGTTATCTTTCAAGAATCAAAATGAGACTGTAACTCAATGATTTTTCCAATTATGCAAAACTCAAATAAACACTTCAAACCTGCTATTTTACGGATATTTCGTCTGAAGGAATCGACACCCATGTATATATAAAATTTCGGGTCTTTCACCCAGGACACTCCGACCAACTTACTTTAAATGGAGTCCATCCCCTTTCTCCTCCCAAACAAATATACATATGCAATGTATTTATAAACATAATCACATATGGAGTACATCCCCTTTCTCCTCCCAATAAACATACATATACAATGTATCTATAACATGGTCATATTCAATGACGCCAACAATGGATTAGCATTAAATCGCCGAATCTTTATGTAATTTCTACAACAATCATAGCTATCCTCCACCGATAGTCCAATGCAATTATTTCTAAATAGATGTTCAATATTAAAATAAATAGTTTATTCAAAACTTCCATAGGTGAGATAATATATATCCAATATCACCATTTATAATCACAACCTTCCAATTTCACGTTTTCAATGTTAATTCCAATTATTTATGCAAAATAATAATTTAATCAAAATTAGGGCAGAATCCCCCTTCACCAAATATCAACCCAAACACCAAAATCAACTATTTTGGCACAACATGATCTTATATTCAAGCCTCATACTCGTTTATCTCATAATCATCCAAACCCCTCTTTTCATTTCACACCCAAATCCTAGATTTGTCCAAACCACAACCAAATCTTATCATCTATACACAATAGCAAATAACTAAGCTAAAAACCATATTAGAGTGTAGAAAATCCTTACCTCAAGTTTTGAAGAGAATCTGAGATGAAACTCCAAAATCTATGGTGTCGAAACTCGATCTCCACCGCACACAATAAAACCCTCGATGTGATGACAAACTTTGGTGAAGAACTTAGGCTTAAATCCCAATGGATTTGGAGAAATCAAAGAGAGAAGATGACTTCTAGAGAGAGAAGCTCTAGACCTGGAATTTTGGAGAGTTTTAGAGAGAGAGGGAGCTGCAAAAAGTGATCTGAAACCCTAATCTACAAACTGATATAACAAGGTCACTCGAGCGTGAAACACACTTTCTCGTAAGCAATTTCGAATGCATTTTGCATTTTTGCTTTCGGCGAGCTGACCGGGCAGCTCAACCCCCGAAGTTAACCGAGTCAAAATCGGGATTGCTAAATTCTCTGTGATTTTCATTGGACTAGAAGCTTATAATTTTATCTGTGATTTTTGTTGGATTATAATAACAAACATACAATTTTCTCTAGAATACAAACAAAAGTACAGAAAAATGAAAAGTGCAAAAAAAACAGAGCACAAAACTTAGAAAAGTGCAGAAAAACAGAACCGGTCTCCAAACACAAAGAATTAAATTTATCATTGATAAACATGTAACAGAGAACGAAAATCAACTCCATTGTCAATAACAAAGAATGAAAAATTCAAAAAAAAAAAAAAAAAACCAACACTAAGCTAGCTTTTCTCTCACATTGATCAAAACTGAAAACAAAAACATAATTCTAAATACACTATAAAACCTTCTCTGAAATCGGAGTCCTTACATACAAATCAAATGAAAAATCAAAAACTTATACTGATTATTAAACTAACTTGATTCAACTCCACTGGAAATCCGAGCTTCAACACGACTTCAACTTCTATACGATCAATGAAAATCAACTTCTACACGACTACAAAATCCCTATAAAATCTCCACGAAAATCTGCATCATCAAAATTTCCGTCGCCAAGTTCATCCCAAAGTAATCTTCTACAAAAATAGCAACGTAATCTTCAGTTTCCAAAATTGAAAACCACGTATATTATAAAGAAGGATAAAATAGATATTTTATAAACTAAAATAATATTGAGGGACCTTAGACATCAAAAAATATTATTGTATATCTCTCCTCATGCAAACAGTTGGGTAGGGATCTTAGACCAATTTTCCCTAAAATAAACACTCATTTTGATATTAAAAATAATAGTTAAATTAGAAAGAGATTTAGTAATATAAAACTAAAAGGGATTTTAATTATTTTATTTTATTTTTATTTTTATATTTATTTAGAAAATAAAACTATGTATAAATAGAATTACCCAAAATTTATTAAATAAATTAAATATAAATATGTTGTGATTGGGTTAAGTAAAAAATATAAATTAAATATGTAGAGTATTGATTTGTTTTCTTAAATATTCTTTTTGAATTATTCATACATATTGTATATAGGTATATAAAATTTGAATTAAATATAAATATTTTGTAATAAATAATTTCATGTCAAATAAAAAATTAAATATAAATTAATATTAAGATATCAATAAGATAGATGAAAAATATAAAATATAAAATAAAATTAATTTGATCCATGCAATGTACATAATTAAGCACATTATGTTTGATTTATTTATTTATTTGTGTATGGAGATAATTTTTTTTCAAATATCATAATAATTAAATTAAAATATCAACTATATAAAAGAAATTTGACAACGACAAAACTAAATATACGATGAAAAATATATGAAAAATAAGTATTTTTCAAAATAGAGTCTATATAAAATTGATTATTATAATTGAAATTGAATTTATTTAGAACTTTATATAGAAATGAAAAAGACATGCTGACGTGGCTTTTGTTTAAAAAAAAAAAGTAAGCGTTTAGAATATGTCACCTAAGTAAGGGAAAAACATTACTTTTATATATATAGTAGTAGTTGACCATGCAATGCACTTGCTATTTTTTTTTTTTAAATATTTGAAGGTACAATATATGTTATAAAAGAATAATTACAGTATGATTTTAATTATTTATTTTGATAATATTAGCGCTATCGTTCTATAAAATTATTACTTGAATACTTATATATATTAATTTTAGTTAAATTATTTGTGTATTTGGATAATTTTAATTCTATCGTATTATAAAAGTATAATTATCATATAATAATTTTGTATGATATATTTTAAACTACAAAATAGTAAAATAAATACTCATTTTAAAATAAAAAATAAGAGTTAAATTAGAAGAAGAATTGGTAACATAAAATTAAAAGTAATTCTAACTATTTAATTTTATATTATATTTATTTGAAAAATAAAAATACGTAGAAATAGAAATTATATAAAATTTATTAAAAAAATTAAATATAAATATAATTATAAGATTGTAAAATAAACACTCTTAATTAAATTAAAATATCAATTATATAAAAAATTCAACAACAACTAACCGAAAAAGAATCACATAACAACATCTAAACCCAAAAAGAAAAAATAATGAAATAATCCAAACGATAGATACCTCTTAGTATGTGAAGTGATTAATCATCTGTAATATGATATCAAAAAAAAAAAAAACTTACTGTTCAAAGACTAAAAAAGTAACTCAAGTAGTAAATCCAAACTTTAGAGGTTCCTCAAGAGTATCATTGTTGTACAAATTTTTCCTTCTGCGAGTTGTGATTATATAAAATAATATAGGAAAAGAAATATAATTTCATATATCGAATCACTATAAAATTTAAACGATAAATCCATAATATAGAATTAGTGTTGGGTATAGAATAATGCATGAGAAAATAAGAAGAAAAAAAAAAGAACAAAGAAGGCAATTTAGTATTTTAAAAAAAAATCCTAATACTCTTGAAAGAATTAAGAATAAAAACGTGAAACGTAAAATTGGTATTGGGTTTATGGATTATCTTAACTTACAATGAAAAATATATGGAAAAGAAATTGACATGGGTAAGCCTATTTAGATTGCAGCCCACCATTTAGGACCCAATACATAACTCAAATACTAAAGCCCAGTATTGTTGAAGCCCCACGTAGCAATAAGAACCAATGACATCAAAACACCTGGCAAGAGAAGGGCAAGCCACATAAGCAGACAAAAATCCGCAAAGTTATTGCCATTGCACATCGCCATTAATGAAGCCCCTTACAGCATTTATTGCGATAACCCCTCTCCGTCGGGACAGAATGCCTTCACCATGAACAAGGTAAGCTAGAGCATAGACTTTCAGCCAAGATGACAGGTCGGAAGGGACAACAAAATGATTACCAGAGGATATAAGCAGATGTCGAAGATAAGAAAAAGGTTAAGCTTTCTATCTCTAATCCATCTCTACATACCACCTCTCTTTCTAACTTGTTCGTCGGAGGGTTCGCTGGGGGACTCCCCGTTCCCCATTGAACTCTTGTGCAAGTTCCTCCGTGGTCTTGGTCATTCAGGCACAGGCTTGAGGAGCGTGGATCAGTCCGACCCGTTCCACCTGGAACAAACTGTATCATCAATTGGCGTCAATCTTTACACTGCTGAAGTCTAAGTCTGGGAACAGCTCTTCTGCTTTGCGTTTAAACATCTTCCAGCCGCTGTCCCAGAACTTAGCCATCTCGTGTTTGTAGAAGTCCGACCGCTGGAAGCTTTGGATCACTTTTTCTTCACTTCTACTCCAAGCGGTCGCCCTCGACGGGCCAGCCCCCCAGACCCCTCTCTCGCCAAGTTGTTGGCGATCGCGGCATCGACAGCCATCTGAAAGTCAGCAGACCCCTTGAACTGCTCTACTGCTGCGACGCATAAGTCGGGGTATGCTGCCCTTTCAGAGGCTGCCTTGGTCTTTTCTTCCTCCAACTCTTTCTCCAGCCCCGCCTTCTCTGCCGCCGCCTTGGCACGCTCGTCTGCCAACTCCTTCTCCAACCCAACGATCTTCGAATCTGCTTCTTCTTTTTCCTTGATCGACTGGGCCCGCAGATCCTCATTGCAAGTCATGGCCTCATCCCACCGGTCGTTGGCGACGGCGCAAGCCTTCTGCGCCTCTTCCAGCTTCTTCTGCTCACTCCCCAATTGGAACTCGAGCGACACCACCTTGCGGCGTTCGTCCTCCAACTCCAACTTGGCCGCGAGCAGCTCAGCCTGGGCATGGTCAGCAACATTGCCCTGCACCACCGCCAACACCCCCATCTTCTTGGCCTTCTGAGCCTCTTCCAACCCCCTAGCACACTCACTTCGCGCGGCCTTCCGCCAACCTGTAGCCTCTCTCCTTAAATTTTCAAGCTGGGCCTCCACTTGCCCCAACTTTTCCCTCTCCTTCCTCACTTCGCCCTTCGCCGCCGCCGCCTTGTTCAACAGGGCTCTTGCTAAGGCAGTCACCTCCATCTAGGCAGAGCATAATCCCTTTAGCAGCTCAGCCTCAGTAAAACCAACAACCGAGCGCACGGCTGCATCTTCCACTACCCCCAAGAGGCGATCTGCATCCATCCTGGCTTCTCTCCCTTCTCCTTCCACTCGCCCGGACACCGCTGGGACATGGTAGAAGGCGGTCTTCAACCTAGCCCACTCTCTCTCTCCTTGGGGCGCAAAACCCTCCTTAGGCTGTGGCTCTGCCTTCTGCTCAGCGCCGATCGTCCCACTTTCTATTTGCTCTTCAGGGCCAGTCGCTCCACTCTCCACCCCCTTTGCTGTTTCTCCCAACCCCACTTCGGGGGTCTCCTCCGTCGTCACCTCCTTCCTTGTCTTCAAGGCAGGCTCCCCCTCACTCTCCCTCACTTTCTTCTTCTTCTTCTTCAAAGTCTCCATCTCCTTTTTGTTCCTCTCTTTCAGAGGATCCACTGGGGGTGGTCGCGGCTCAAAGCCTCCCAGATCCTTCCCCCCCAGTGGCTTCGGGCGCGGTCGGATTTGCTCTCTCGCGATTGGCTTTGGAGCAGGCCCCAGCTGTGTCTCTTTGTACTTGTCCGCTCGGGCGAACAATCTCCTCTCCTCCTCTTCCTCCTCCGTCTTCCTCTGCGCCTCCAGCTCTTCCCTTGCTGGGTCCTCCCCCAACGGTTGCTGTCCCAATTTCAGGGCGAACAATGTGGAAGGCAGGACCAGCTCATCCCACCTCACCCCCTTCTCTTCTCTTCATTCCCTCACCCTTTTTACTCGATCCTCAGCCGCCTTGTCCAACTTGGGCTCGATTGATTTGGTTGGCACCTTTCACGTGGTGCAAACTCCCGCTCCAGCGTTCGCCATCACAAAGAACCATCTCGGCCTCCATCCCTTCACCGAAGATAGAAGACCCACCACTAGACCTCGCCCCGCTACTGCTTACAGCGTCACCCAAGTCTCCTACTGACCGGAGGCCTTGTAGCACGAGAAGAACTCCTCTACAGTCATGGCCATCCCTCTGGTCACTTGCTACCAAGAACTCGCACATGCCATTACTATCTTCCAGGCGTTCGGCATCAATTCCCCTGGCGCTGCTTCTAGCCTGTTCAGCACTTCCACCACCACTTGGGAGAGAGGTAGCCTCAAACCCCCTCACAACGCCTCCTCGTACAGATTGAATTCGTCCGGCTGCACATCCGACGCCCTCTCCGTCGATGTAGGCAGCCTCAGCCCTATCTCCGAGGGAATTTGGTACTTCTTCCTTATTCCCTCCAACTCCTCCGCGATCAGTACAGATCTGTCCGCCTTAGTGTGCCAATGGTCCGGTTCCACCTGACTAATCGGTCTCGCGGCCGAAATTATTGTCTGGGGGCGAGCCCGCACCGCCTGACTCGCTACCTCCCCCTCCCTGCGCTCCGTACGATATTGTTCCGCCAAGTCCACTGCATCGTCGTCGCCTAAGAGATCAACCCTTGCGGTTGTTGCTTCCTCTTGGACCATCTCTTTAGTATGCCTGCGTATAGCTTCAGATGTTGGTGCGAGGTAGCTCAGAAATTGTTGCAAAGGTGTATCACTCAACACAAAGGAGTTTACACTTGGAATATTTTGGTTGTTTGCAAAAAGATACGTGAAATGGATAATACCAAAAGCCCAAGGCTTGCTTGTATTCCAAGGGTCACAATTAATTTTCGCCAGTTTGAAAATTTTCAAACAATCCGCTAAAACTGTCCTTTCAACACCCTATAATGACCTATCGTTTCACTTCTTGCCGAAACGTCTAACCTTCCCCACTACAGGATTCCGCCACGTGTCCGCCCACGATCCACTGCCCCTTTCCCCTGCCCTGTCTTTTCCACTTCAAATCACCACGTGCCCTGCCACCCCTTGAGCCCCGCGCACCGCCACTTGGTCACCCTTCGCGGTCGGCCTTCCTCATGGTCGGTCCCTCTGTTCGGCTACGCTTCGCAGTCAGCTCTCCTCAGGATCGGTCCCTCCACTCGGCCACCCTTCGCGGTCGGCCTTCCTCATGGTCGGTCCCTCCACTCGGCCACCCTTCGCGGTCAGCCTTCCTCATGGTCGGTCCCTCCGCTCGGCCACCCTTCGCGGTCGGCCCTCCTCATGGTCGGTCCCTCCACTTGGCCACCCTTCACGGTCGGCTCTCCTTATGGTCGGTCACTCCTCACGATTGGCCTTCACCCTGTCGGCCTCTCACAACCCTCATTTTCTTCATTATTCCCTTCATTGGACTAAAGCTGCACTTGGGAATGGGGGACTACTGACATGGGTAAGCCCATTTAGATTACAGCCTACCATTTAGGGCCCAATACATAACTCAAATACTAAAGCCCAGCATTGCTGAAGCCCTACGCAGCAATAAGAACCAATGACATCAAGACACCTGGCAAGAGAAGAGCAAGCCACATAAGCAGACAAAGATTTGCAAAGTTATTGCCACTGCACATCGCCATTAATGAAGCCCTTTACAGCATTTATTGCGATAACCCCTCTCCGTCAGGACAGAACGCCTTCACCATGAACAAAGTAAGCTAGAGCATAGACTTTCGGCCAAGGTGACAAGTCAGAAAGGACAACGAAATGATACCAGAGGATATAAGCAGACGTCGAAGACAAAAAAAAGGTTAAGCTTTCTATCTCTAATCCATCTCTACATACCACCTCTCCTTCTAACTTGTTCGTCGGAGGGTTCGCTGGGGGACTCCCCGTTCCCCGTTGAACTCTTGTGCAGGTTCCTCTGCGGGCTTGGTCATTCGGGCACAGGCTTGAGGAGCGTGGATAAGTCCGACTCGTTCCACCTGGAACAAACTGTATCATCAGAAATATTTATGAAATAGAATCCATATAAAATAGGTAAAGTTAGTATAATTTAAAGGGTTAATTATCTAAAAGTCCTATTTACAAATGTTATGATAGCTCAGGTCTTATGTAAGACTTTTTGAACCAACAAGTCCTATTTAGTAAAACTGAGCATATTATCAATTTTTCTCAATTTTTAAAACTAAGAACATTATCAATTTTTCATTGTAATATTCTAGATAATTGTTTCACTAACTAGTGGAAAAAAAAACATAGCATGAGATTAAACATTTTTGCTCTTCTACTTATTGGTTTGATTCAACTATCCAATAAAACCGAGAACATTATCAGTTTTTTCCAGTTTTAATTTTTTTTTTCATTTTTTTCCTTCAATTTTCCGCATCAATGTTCTATCATCATGCTCCTTTATAGAAACAAAATTTTCAGTTTTGCACAAAAAATTAATTTAATTTTTTCAAAAAAAAAGAACATGATCAGCTTGTTTGGTTTGAATTTTCATGATTCACTTTTCAAAAAATTAAAATTTTTTATTTTCCATGTTTTTTTTATTTCATTAAATTTTTTCAATATTTAAAAAAAAATTTAATTTTTAGATACACCTAACATAATACACTTAAAAATTATAATATTTGTGAAAAATATCTTTAGAAAATTTACTAAATACCAAAAATACAAAAAAAAAAAAAAACGATAATTCAATACATTTTTCGTATTCTTGTATATTTATTGATTTTTTAAAATATTTTTTTACAAACATTTACTTTTTAGATACATCTAAGTAAGGTGCATCTAAAAAAGTAAAAAATTGTTTAAAATTTTAAAAATATTCATTAAAAACGAAAAACATGAAAAATAAAAAACTCAATTTTCAGAAATTTGGAACCAAACACACTGATTAGTTTTTCTCTTTTTTTTGCACATAATTTTTTTTTTAGTTAGTTTTTTTAATTTGAAAGTTGATATTTTAAAGTTTTGAAAATCAAAATAAATGTCAAATCATCAAGTTCCTTTATAGATAATCATAAATGATAAACAATCATTGTTTTCCGACTATTAACAATTTAATGGGACTTGAATGTCTTAATAATCTTAGTTAAGACTTAATGGAGTATAAGTTCATAAATTAGGACTTGTGTGTAACTGCCCCTAATTTAAATTAGGTTTGAGTTTGTATAAAACTCTACATGTAATTAAGAAAATACATACTAACGTAGTTCCAAAAAAAAAAAAAAAAAAAAAAGTAAACCCTTATAATGTGCCACATAAGTATAGAAAAAATACTACTTTTCATAATATATATATATATATATATATGATGTGTGGTACAATAGATTTCCTTTGGGATTGCTCTTGTTAGAAACAACATTAAAGCCAAAGCATTTTGTTTTTGTTTTGCCAAAAGACTCATTCCATTTACTTATGCAAAAAAAAAAAAAAGAAGAGAGAAAAAAGAAAGCAAGAAAAAAAAGAGAAAATTAGTCTAAAGTTTCTCTCCCATTTTTTTTTAGTAATGGGAGAGATCCAAAATATTATTTTGTGATGTCTAAGTGTAACAACCCTCGTCACTATTTACCGATAAACTACTGATTATTGCCAAACTGAGACTGATTATGACTGATAATTGAATTGATCGAAATACTGAACTGACTGACTGAAATCTGAAACTGATTGATTGATTGTATCTGTTTAAATGCATTTCTATCTGATTGACTGTTTGACTATCTGTTCATATTTTTATGTTTGAACTGCAAATTGAAGGGCTTATCGGCGGCCGAACCAGAAATTGATTGATGTTTTGAGATCATTGGAATTTATATGATTTTATGGTATAATTATCTGAAAAGTGATTTAGTATGATTAAATTAGATTAAAATAAGTTGCATTGCATTGTTGGACTTATTTACCGAAATGCCACTCTAGTGGCCCACTACCTAATATCTTTTGAAGCCTTATTACACTTAGCCAACTTTTCATCAGCCAATTTTGAACACCACAGCCGACCAAGAGAGAGAGAAACTGAGAGTAGTGAATTCAACATAGGGAATTGGCTTGAATCTTGAGGAATTGAAAGCTTAAGTGCATAATTGAGCCTCTAGACTTGGAATTGAGGAATCTAGGTATGAATTTCATCCTCTTAATTGTGTATTTAAGCTCCTTCTAGCATGGATCATGGTAGTCTAAAGACTTAAGTCAAGATTTGGTTCAATAGTGTTGAATTATAGCTTAATTCATGCATGCATGTTTGGATTGTTGAGTTTTAAGTTGTTTTCATGGCAAAATGTTACATGCATGCTCATAATTATGTTAAGTCCATGATTTCATCTTGAATTTGAAAGAATGAGCTCATTAGAGCATGTTTTGAAGCTTGAAAGTTGTTTAAAGTTCATGCATGTTGCATGTTCATCTTGTTCATGAAATTTGGTTTGAGATTGGATTTAATTGAAACACCCTTGGGCTTTTATTTATCAAATTGATCTTTGAAACATGTAATATTATGAGTTTTGAAGTGTTTTCCAGAAAATTAACCCAAGAGAATTGAATTTGATGCATTAAAACTTGGTTTTGGGCTTGAGGTTCAAATCTGGGTTTTCCAGATTTTGGACCCACGCTCGAGCGAGGAAGTCCACGCTCGAGCATACACTCTGTGATCATGCCTTCCGCTCAAGCGAGTAAAGTGACGCTCGAGCGTGGAATGCGTGCATCCAGTACTTTGCATGAGCTTACAGTCCACTCGAGCGAGAGAATTCACGCTCGAGCGAGGACTTGTGTCTCATGCTCGAGCGAGGGTCGAGCGCCCGTCGAGCGTGGATTTTGAGCATCCAGTATTTTCACTGTAGCTTGCAGTCCGCTCGAGCGACGGAAGTCACGCTTGAGCGGAGCTCCTTTGTCTGCATGTCCGCGCGAGCGTAGAAAGCCACGCTCGAGCGAGACCCCTGTTTTCTGAAAATTCTGAAAATGTTTTCTGAGTGCATCTTTGCATCCTCATTCCATCCTAGGCATTCTTAGGCCTAGTTTAAGGCATCTTAATAAGGATATAGATGTAGAACACACCGAGGCAATTAGGGATTAAGTTATTATCTTTCCCAACTGTGTAGCTTAGTGTGTGTTCGTTCTGTAAACTGTGTAGGGTTGGCGACTGGAGACGCACTCTAGCTTTACTATAGCCCAGAACTCTGTGAGTAACAACTGTGTAAAGATATGTTCAAAAATGATTATCTTCTGAACAATTGAACTGTACTGTTTATGAACTGCTACTGTTAACTGAATGAATGTATGTCCTATATTCTGAACTGTACTGTGGCATCCTTAGCAACTACTGTTACTGACTATTACTGTTACAGAGATCTCTGTCGGTTCCCTTGTTGGAACCACTACTGTTTACTGATTGATGGCCATCATTGACTATTCGGTCTTTTAAGACCTACTGTTTACTGTACTGTTATGCTAATGGATGTACCACATATGACTGTACTGACTGAACGACTGAAATACTGAATCAATGAACTGTTTTCATTACTGTAAGGACATTCATTCTTAACCCCTTTACGCATTATGTTATTCACTGGGCTTTAGCTCACTGCTCATATATATATGTAGGTGTACAGGCACCAGACCGCGGCTAGGAGCGTCGGGGTAACTCCAGTTTTGTCAAGCCAACTACTGTGTCTCGCTGCGAGGTTCCGAGCCTATCTAGCTAAGGCTAGGGGTGTTTTAGTTTTCCCCCTTCTGTTCTGTTTTGTAATGACTGTATAGACTGTTACTGTACTGTTTAATAGGGATTAGGTCCCTGTTCTGAATGGTTGTAAATATTGTGCATACTGTTCTGTACTGTGTATATATATATGTATGAAAAATCTTTTTGCATACAGACTGTCACAGCTCATTGGACATTGTTTATTTACTGTATTGGCTTCCGCCATGCCCCTGTACTCTGTATTACTGTCTTACTGTTAAGTAGGCCTTCGGTAATCTCGGATTACTGGCCGGTTACGGTGCTAAACCCATAGGGGCGGGTTTGGATCGTGACAGAGTGGTATCACAGCGATACTTAACCACGAGTTATACCGCACGCACGTGTCCAAATGAGCTATAGGGTGTCCTAGAAAAGCAATTAGGGCATCGCATGAGCATGAAAAGTGTGTATGGACATGACTGAATATGTGTTAATGTGATAAACTGTTTAAGTATGCAACTGCTTATGTTGATAATTGCTATAACTGCCTATAGTGAAATGGATAATACAAGAACTGCAAATGAATCTGAATCCTCATCCTCTGAGGCAAGAATGGCAAGACTGGAAAGAATGATGGAACTAATAACTGAAAGATTAGATCAACAACAGAACCAACAGCCCCCACCTCCTCCTCTGGTACAGCCGGAACAGAATGTCAATGTTAATGATGGGGATATAATTGCTCTTAGCCAGAAGTTAAGCAAAATGAAACCGCCATCCTTTCAGGGAGGTCTTGAACCGTTAAAGGCTGAAGCATGGGTTCTTGAAACAGAAAAATTGTTTGAGGTTTTTCCGTGCTCTGAAGCACATAAAGTACTGTTGGCCACCTTTACTCTGCAAGAAGAAACTAGAAGGTGGTGGATGCTTACCCGTGATGACAACACGGTAATGACTTGGGCTCAATTCAAAGGAGCCTTTTTTGAAAAGTACTTCCCTCAGTGTGTCAGGGACAGAAAAGTAACTGAATTTGAATAGCTGAGACAGGGTACAATGTCCGTTGCTGAATATGAAACAAATTCACCGGGCATGCTAGATATGCACCACATGGTGGACACTGATTACAAGAAGGCCAGAAAGTTTGAAGGCGGCCTTAATGTTGCAATACTCGACAGAATAAGTGTTCTGAAATTACCGAATTATGTGAATGTTCTTGACCGAGCTTTGATGGCTGAATCAAACATCGAGGCACTAAAAACTGAAACACCAGTGTCTGAATGGCGTGGTAAAAGGCAGGGTTTTAAATTCAAGAAAGGCAAGAATAACCCGTTGAACAAGAAACAGAATACGGGGTCAACAACTAGCCCCAGCCAAGGGAGTGGTTCCATACCGCCCTGTTCCGAATGTGGTAAGAACCATAAGCGAGTTTGCTATAAACTATCTGGTGCTTGTTACAGGTGTGGCAAGGTGGGCCACATGGTTAAAGATTGCCCTTCCACTGCTCAGGGCAATAGTAAAGCTGCAAGCAACGCCGCAGCATCAACTGTTGCACCAAAACCGAACCCTAAAGCTACCGAGAAAGAGCCTATGAGGCAGGGCCGAGTGTTCGCCCTAGTACCGGGAGACGTACAAAATACTGAGACCGTTGTGTCAGATATCCTCTCTATTTGTACTCAAAATGCATATGTACTGATTGATTCGGGGTCTACACATTCATATGTATCGCATGCTTTTTCGCAAAAATTGAATAGACCCTTAGAACCCATGAATTATCTGTTAGCTGTATCATCACCCGTTGGGGGATCCATGACTTGTGCATATATGTACCCTGCTTGCGAAATTATTTTTGGAGATGCACATTTGTTTATTGACTTACTGCCACTGAACATTGACCATTTTGATGTAATATTGGGGATGGACTGGTTAACGAAATATCATGCCACCATAGACTGTGTAACGAAACAAGTAGTTTTCCGTCCACCGGGTTTACCTGAATTTGTGTTTAATGGGGTTGGAGTAGTACCTCCTCCGTATTTGATTTCATCTGTGAAAGCTGTTAAATTGATTAGAAAGGGGTGTAAAGGGTATCTGTGTTCTGTATTGACTGTATTTACTGATGATAATGCTAATGTAAACAGTATTCCCATAGTCAGAGAATTCCCAGATGTTTTTCCAGATAATCTGCCAGGGGATTTGATTGACAGGGAGATTGAATTCACCGTTGATGTGATTCCGGGTACCCAGCCAGTATCTAAAGCTCCTTACCGAATGGCCCCGACTAAATTGAAAGAATTGAAAGTGCAATTGCAGGAACTGTTAGATAAGAAGTTCATCAGGCCCAGTACTTCACCGTGGGGCGCACCTGTCTTGTTTGTGAAAAAGAAAGACTGCTCACTGAGACTGTGTATTGATTATCGCGAACTGAACAAGGTAACTGTGAAAAATAAATACCCATTACCGCGTATTGATGACTTATTTGATCAGTTACAGGGTGCTCAAGTGTTCTCTAAGATTGATCTCAGATTCGGGTATCACCAACTGAAAGTTAAACCAGAAGACATTAATAAAACTGCTTTTCGAACGAGGTATGGACATTACGAATTTTTAGTTATGCCTTTCGGAGTTACCAATGCACCTGCTGCATTTATGGACCTCATGAACAGAATCTTTAAACCATACCTTGATGACTTTATTGTTGTATTCATAGAGGACATTCTGATTTATTCAAAGAGTAGAGAAGAACATGAACACCATCTGAGACTTGCCCTACAGACCTTAAGAGAACAGAAACATTATGCTAAACTGGCTAAATGTGAATTTTGGCTTGATCATGTTATGTTTTTGGGGCATGTTGTTAGCAAAGATGGAATTTCTGTTGACCCACAGAAAATTGAAGCTGTAGTAAACTGGCCTAGACCAACAAATGTGACAGAAGTCCGAAGCTTTTTGGGTTTGGCTGGATATTACAGAAAATTTGTCAAAGATTTCTCCAAAATTACCTACCGTTGACCCAATTAACTCAGAAGGGGATATCATTTGACTGGACTGGCCAAAGGGAATCAGCATTCCAAGAGTTGAAAACTCGACTTGTGACTGCACCGGTTCTTACCTTACCTTCAGGTACGGATGGTTATACTGTATTTAGTTGTAACAACCCACATTTATGGCTTAGTCATGTTCATGTGCATTCACATACTTTTGTCTTGTTAAGTTAACATTTATGAATCTTGTCTTGTTTTGTACATATATGATTTGCCTAAGTGTTATATGTATGCGTTGTTCCTCCCTTGTTATGATAAGCCTAAGTTATGGTAAGACTAAGTCATACCAAGCCTAAGTTATGTCAAGCCTAGATCATTCCAAGCCGAGGTCATCTTAAGCCTAGAACTACTTTGGAACCCCTTTGTTTGACCTCCACCTTTCGCCAAGGCATATTGGCCGAGATGTCACTATCTGGGCCGAGGTGTTCATCACCAAGGCCGAGATGTGTATTATCTAGGCCGAGATGTTATCTTTGTCCTAAGTGATCTTGTCCTGGAGTGGTATGACCTAGACCGAGGTGTGGCACATCTAGGCCAAGGTGTGGCACAGCTTAGTCAAGTGTTGTCCTTCCTAGCCGAGGTCATTGTCATCTTAGTTGCCGAAGCTTTGTCCTAAGCCGAGATCATTACTTGCCGGAGTGCCTTGCCGTAAAGCTTGTTAGATACGCTTTGTCTTACACAAGTCTTGTCAATCTATCACCTTTTTTAGGAGAACCAACCAACCGTTGCCACGTGTCCGAGCTGAGTGTTAAATCAGCCGGCAGAGAGAGAAACCTATCATTTGTTATATCCTTGTTTTTGAAGAGGAGAGAGAAGCTCTAGAGAGGAAGAGGAGTTCTTGTGGGAGAGTAGATTTCCAAGCTTGATCCCTAGAGATCGAACCGTTAGATCTGTGTTCTAAGGTTAGATTCTTGATCTGCTCATGTCGTTCTTCATGATCATGTTATTGCATTGCATGATTGAATATGATTTGTAAGCCATGCATTGCTTTGAAGTTCGGTTTTGGAAAGAGAAAATAGCATTCATGTATTCTTCAAGAAAAGTCATGTTTTGATCCGAAAGCTCATGCCAAGATCCATGTTTTCATGTTTGTTTTCATATGATCTTCAAGTATGGGTACCCAGGTCCATGTTTTCGAACTCATAGCATGAAAACTCAGATTTTGTATAAACAAGTTATGATTTTGGCATTCATCTCATTCATGTTCTTCATGTTCATGTTCTTCACGGGTGGAAACCCAGATCTCCAGACCTCACTTCCTTAAGTGTAGTTGCCGAGATCACTCTTGCCTAGACCTCACACTTAGGCCGAGCATCGTATCTCACCTTGGCCTACCTTGCATGATCACTTACACCTTTAGTTTGTCTCGCATGAACCTCGGCATGCAGCCGCACGCCGAAGCTTAGGTAACCACACCTCGACCAGGTGGTGTGGGACCTCGGCAAAGACCTGGTTGGTACCCAGCATGTCTTCCTGACATGTAAAACAGTGTTTTGACTTCCAGCATGTTTTCCCGAGATCATTTGCATGCATGTAAGACTTGTTTTGAGAAGTACATTCAGTAGACTTTGCCATGTGTTTGTAGGACTTGGACCTTTGCTTTGATCCCGACGTCCCAAGAACTAAGTGAGTGGTATTTTTAATAAAGTTATGTTATAAAGATTTGTTAAAGCTTTACTTCGTTTTAGAAAAGTATTTGATCAAGCATGAATGATTATCCCTATTTTGTATATCAAGTTTAAGTTTTATGCATCAAGTATAAGCTTTGTTTTGATGTCATCATGTTAAGTCCTTACGTGCCAGAGGACTATAAGCTTTTGTGGCACATTCAAGTTAAGTTTCTCGTGTCAAAGCGGGCTACGGGCCTAAGTGACACACAAGTTTCTCGTGTTAAAGCGGGCTACGGGCCTAAGTAACACAAGTCCCTCGTGCTGGAGGACTCTAAACTTTTCGCAGTACCATTGTGTTAAAGCGGGCTACGGGCCTAAGTAACACAGTGTCAAAGTGGGCTACGGGCCTAAGTGACACACAAGTCTCTCGTGTTAAAGCGGGCTACGGGCCTAAGAAACACAAGTCCCTTGTGCTGGAGGACTATAAACTTTCGCAGTACCCTTGACTAATCGATTACGGATCGTGCAGTCCCTTGTTTTGTTAAGTAAGTAAGCAAGTTTTGTAAGATCAAGATTGATGAATACGGTTCATCCCATGTTTTGATACAAGTAATGCCAAGTACATGTTTTGAACAAGCTATGATATGTATGTTTTGCAAAGATCTCGAATATTATTCATGCAAACCTTTATTACTTGTACCATTCACTGAGTATCCAAGCTCACCCTCTCCATATATATATGTAGGTTTCAAGCAAGAAGTCGGCTACGCCGAGATGTGTGTTTTGTGCCCGATGTTTGTATGCATGTTAGGTCGGCATCAAGGATGTCGGCAACCATGAAGATTATGCTTTTGACTTTGTACTTCATGTATTTTATTTATGTCGGCTTGTGAAGCCCCTCTGTTAAGATGTAATATGTATTTTATTTTGCTTGCATGCAAGTTGTAAGACTTTAATTAAAGATGTATGGCATTTCATTTGATCTATGCACAGCTCTTATGGACAAATTAGATTTAATGTATTGCTTCCGCACATGTTAGCCCTATATGTATACTCTGATTGTGTGTGATCTTTGTAAGTTGGCCTTCGGTAATCCCGGATTACTGGCCATCACGGCACCATTCTACTAGGGGCAGTTTGGGGTCGTGACATTAGTGATGCTTCTCATAAGGGTTTGGGGTGAATTTTAATGCAGAATGGGAGAGTAATTGCCTACGCTTCCCGACAACTGAGACCGCACGAAAAGAACTACCCGACCCATGACTTGGAACTTGCCGCAGTGGTATTTGCATTGAAAATCTGGCGTCACTATCTTTTTGGGGCGACATGTGAAGTATATACCGACCACAAGAGTTTGAAGTATTTCTTCACACAGAAAGAACTGAACATGAGACAGCGGAGATGGCTAGAATTGATTAAAGACTATGACCTACAGATTCTGTACCATCCGGGAAAAGCCAACACCGTTGCCGATGCATTGAGTCGGAAATCGATTGGGAACTTAGCCTGTTGACTCACCGGACAGAAAGAGTTGCTTTGTGACCTTGAAAAATCTGAAATTGAAATTGTTTTGAGAGAACAAGGTGGAACAATAGCTGCTATTTCTGCTCAACCGGCACTGATTGAAGAAATTAAAGAGAAACAGCAACAGGATGACTTCTTGAAGAAGATCATCGAAGAAAGGGAATCTAAACCGAGACCGGGGTTCAAATTTGAGAATAATGTACTGAAATTTCAAGAAAGACTGTGTGTACCAAATGATACTGAACTGAAAAGAAGAATTCTGCACGAGGGCCACAACTCAAAATTTTCTATTCATCCAGGGAATACGAAAATGTACCAAGACCTGAAACTGAATTTCTGGTGGCCAGGAATGAAGAAAGAAATTGCTGATTTTGTATCAAAATGTCTTCATTGCCAACAAGTTAAAGCTGAACATCAACGACCCGCAGGCTTATTGCAGCCCCTACCGATACCGAAGTGGAAATGGGAACATATTACTATGGATTTTATTGTGGGATTGCCTCGCTCCAGTAAAAATATGGACTCGATTTGGGTTATTGTTGATAGACTGACTAAATCTGCTCACTTGTTACCTGTTAAGACAATTTATAATGCGGACAAATTGGCTATACTCTATATTGATGAAATTGTTAGACTGCATGGAGTGCCTGTGTCCATTGTTTCTGACAGGGATTCGAAGTTTACATCGAGATTCTGGCAAAAATTACAGACTGCATTGGGTACTGAACTGAGATTGAGTAGTGCCTATCATCCTCAGACAGATGGTCAGTCAGAAAGGACCATCCAGACTCTGGAAGATTTATTGAGAATGTGCGTCCTTGATTTTCAGGGAAACTGGGAAAGCCATTTGCCCTTAGCTGAATTCGCCCACAACAACAGCTATCATTCAAGTATTGGTATGGCGCCTTTCGAGGCATTGTATGGCAGAAAATGTAGATCTCCGATTTGTTGGGCAAAAGTTGGAGATGGGCCTTTGCTTGGGCCCGAGATTGTATATGAAACGACTGAGAAAGTAAAACTGATACAACAGAGACTGAAAACTGCACAGAGCTGACAGAAAAGTTATGCAGATGTCAGAAGGCTAGACAAAGAGTACGAAGTGGGTGATCACGTTTTTGTGAAAGTGACACCGATGAAAGGCCAGACTCGTTTTGGAGTCAAAGGCAAGTTAGCGCCAAGGTATGTCGGACCGTATGAGATTATTGAGAAAATCAATCCGGTGGCGTATCAAGTTGCGCTTCCTCCTGAAATGGAGCATATGCATAACGTCTTCCACATTTCTATGTTGAGGGACTACCTCTGGGATCTTTTTCATGTGATAGAGCCTACTCGTGTAGTGCTGAGTGATGACTACACTTACGAGGAACGGCCTATACAGATTGTAAATAGACGGATCAAGAAGTTGAGAAACAAAGAGATCCCGTTAGTGAAAGTTGACTGGCAAAACCACGGTGGCGTGTATGCCACTTAGGAAAGGGAAGATGACATGGCCAAGAGATATCCTGAACTGTTTCCACTGAATCCTGTTTTCTTCCAGAATGAAGGTAACTCGAGTTTAGAGGACTAAACTCTTTATAAGGAGGGGAGACGGTAACAACCATCGTCACTGTTTACCGATAAACTACTGATTATTGCCAAACTGAGACTGATTATGACTGATAATTGAATTGATCGAAATACTGAACTGACTGACTGAAATCTGAAACTGATTGATTGACTGTATCTGTTTAAATGCATTTCTATCTGATTGACTGTTTGACTATCTGTTCATATTTTTATGTTTGAACTGCAAATTGAAGGCCTTATCGGCGGCCGAACCAGAAATTGATTGATGTTTTGAGATCATTGGAATTTATATGATTTTATGGTGTAATTATCTGAAAAGTGATTTAGGCCCTGTTTGGTAGAGCTGTGGGAAAGTGCTTATAGCTTATGCCTAAACAGCTTATAGCTTATAACTATGAACATAAGCTGATTTCTGACTTATAAATTAAGCATCTCCTACCCCACTCAAAGAATAAGCTGATTTCTGACTTCCAAAAAGCTATAAGTAATAAGCTATAACCTAAACCAAACACATCAAAATAGCTTAAATTAAGCTGAAAGCTGAAATAAGCAGCTTTTAAGCTGCACTAAACAGGGCTTTAGTATGATTAAATTAGATTAAAATAAGTTGCATTGCATTGTTAGACTTATTTACCAAAATGCCACTCTAGTGGCCCACTACCTAATATCTTTTGAAGCCTTATTACACTTAGCCAACTTTTCATCAGCCAATTTTGAACACCACAGCCGACCAAGAGAGAGAGAAACTGAGAGTAGTGAATTCAACATAGGGAATTGGCTTGAATCTTGAGGAATTGAAAGCTTAAGTGCATAATTGAGCCTCTAGACTTGGAATTGAGGAATCTAGGTATGAATTTCATCCTCTTAATTGTGTATTTAAGCTCCTTCTAGCATGGATCATGGTAGTCTAAAGACTTAAGTCAAGATTTGGTTCAATAGTGTTGAATTATAGCTTAATTCATGCATGCATGTTTGGATTGTTGAGTTTTAAGTTGTTTTCATGGCAAAATGTTACATGCATGCTCATAATTATGTTAAGTCCATGATTTCATCTTGAATTTGAAAGAATGAGCTCATTAGAGCATGTTTTGAAGCTTAAAAGTTGTTTAAAGTTCATGCATGTTGCATGTTCATCTTGTTCATGAAATTTGGTTTGAGATTGGATTTAATTGAAACACCCTTGGGCTTTTATTTATCAAATTGATCTTTGAAACATGTAATATTATGAGTTTTGAAGTGTTTTCCAGAAAATTAACCCAAGAGGATCGAATTTGATGCATTAAAACTTGGTTTTGGGCTTGAGGTTCAAATCTGGGTTTTCCAGATTTTGGACCCACGCTCGAGCGAGGAAGTCCACGCTCGAGCATACACTCTGTGATCATGCCTTCCGCTCGAGCGAGTAAAGTGACGCTCGAGCGTGGAATGCGTGCATCCAGTACTTTGCATGAGCTTACAGTCCACTCGAGCGAGAGAATTCACGCTCGAGCGAGGACTTGTGTCTCACGCTCGAGCAAGGGTCGAGCGCCCGTCGAGCGTGGATTTTGAGCATCCAGTATTTTCACTGTGGCTTGCAGTCCGCTCGAGCGATGGAAGTCACGCTTGAGCAGAGCTCCTTTGTCTGCATGTCCGCGCGAGCGTAGAAAGCCACGCTCGAGCGAGACCCCTGTTTTCTGAAATTCTGAAAATGTTTTCTGAGTGTTCCATCCTAGGCATTCTTAGGCCTAGTTTAAGGCATCTTAATGAGGATATAGATGTAGAACACACCGAGGCAATTAGGGATTAAGTTATTATCTTTCCCAACTGTGTAGGTTAGTGTGTGTTCGTTCTGTAAACTGTGTAGGGTTGGCGACTGGAGACGCACTCTAGCTTTACTGTAGCCCAGAACTCTGTGAGTAACAACTGTGTAAAGATATGTTCAAAAATGATTATCTTCTGAACAATTGAACTATACTGTTTATGAACTGCTACTGTTAACTGAATGAATGTATGTCCTATATTCTGAACTGTACTGTGGCATCCTTAGCAACTACTGTTACTGACTGTTACTGTTACAGAGATCTCTGTCGGTTCCCTTGTTGGAACCACTACTGTTTACTGATTGATGGCCATCATTGACTATTCGGTCTTTTAAGACCTACTGTTTACTGTACTGTTATGCTAATGGATGTACCACATATGACTGTACTGACTGAACGACTGAAATACTGAATCAATGAACTGTTTTCATTACTGTAAGGACATTCATTCTTAACCCCTTTACGCATTATGTTATTCACTGGGCTTTAGCTCACTGCTCATATATATATGTAGGTGTACAGGCACCAGACCGCGGCTAGGAGCGTCGGGGTAACTCCAGTTTTGTCAAGCCAACTACTGTGTCTCACTGCGAGGTTCCGAGCCTATCTAGCTAAGGCTATGGGGTGTTTTAGTTTTCCCCCTTCTGTTCTGTTTTGTAATGACTGTATAGACTGTTACTGTACTGTTTAATAGGGATTAGGTCCCTGTTCTGAATGGTTGTAAATATTGTGCATACTATTCTGTACTGTGTATATATATATGTATGAAAAATCTTTTTGCATACAGACTGTCACAGCTCATTGGACATTGTTTATTTACTGTATTGGCTTCCGCCATGCCCCTGTACTCTGTATTACTATCTTACTGTTAAGCAGGCCTTCGGTAATCTCAGATTACTGGTCGGTTGGGTCGTGACACTAAGGTCCCTCACACATTCCCATACATCTCCCTCCATATTTGATCTTCCTGGAGAGAAGAATGCAGAGACTAATCTTCGAATTCGAGATTTCAAAGTTTGGTTTTCTTCTTCACCGGATAATCTGACAAAGGCCTCTAGCTTCAGACCCACCACTATATGTACATACACAAACTCCTCATCTATCCATTTTCTAGGGTTTTCAGAGATTTCGATCCCAAACCTTTTTCGCCATGGGGAGGAGTAAGTGCCTTTTCGCCCGATTTATCTATCTATATCTATATCTATATATATGTATATGTAGCAATGGATATCTATAGATATACATATCTATATCTATATAGCAACGGACATAGATATATATATGTATATGTAGCATATATGTATATTCAGCAACTATATCAATATATATATGTAGCATATATGTATATTCAGCAACTATAGATATACATATCTATATATATGTGCCTTTGCTGAATATTAATGTATGTTGCTGAATATTAATGTATGTTGCTATACAAACAGGGCACAATGTCCGTTGCTGAATATAGATATACATATCTATCTCTATATCTATATATATGTATATGTTTGTGGTTGCTTAGATTTGTATCTATCTGAATTTTTTAATGTATGTTTTTCTGTATATTCATAGATCCATTGAAGATTTGAATTTTTTGATCTAAAAATGTTTTATTCTTTGTGCTTGTTGTTTCATTGAGTCTTCAATTGATATCCATAATTCAATTTTTCGTGTGGTGCTGAGAAATCTGATAAATGTGCTTCTTCTTTTTTTTCTTCTAACTCAAACACTATCCCTGTTGATTTCTGAAATTCTTATTAGATTGGATAAGCTTGATTGTGAACTCAGATCACAACTGGTTAGGCTTCAATGAACTTGATGTTGGCTGGCCAGAGTCCTTGCAAACTGGAATCTCACTTCCATGAACACGATTAGGAGATGTGATTCAAGATTGTGAAGATACATCCAAGGTTAGGGTTTCCTGGATCAATGTACAATCACCAAGGACTGTTCATAAAAATGCAACTATGCTGCAAATAGAGAGAATTTCTCTAGTTTCAATCTAGAGAATTTCTCTGGTCTCTCTGGTTTGGACCAGAGAAATTCTCTGGATTGAACGGACATCTTCTTCTCGACATCCAAAAGGTCCCACGCGATCATTTGCACCCTGAATATGCCTATGAAGAGACTGATGTTTACATTTTGTGAAAGAAATTGTAGCTGTAGCACACACATATTTGGTAAGTCTTGGAATTCGGAGTAGAGACAAACTATTCTATTTATGGAGAATTTCTTGTTAGAACTAAACTTAAGTGGGGAAAACTTTATTTGAAATTTGTGATTGTTGACTGCTTCAATATTATTTTGTGGGTTTGTTAGTAAAGATTGCATTGTTGGCTTACATATTACACAAAGTCAGATAAATTCTTTGTGAATAGAGCTAGAAAAATTTGTAAACTCAGAGAAATTTTCTTTGACTCTATTCACAAATTTTCTCTGGATAGAGCCAGACAAATTTTCTCTACACAATTTTCTCTGAGCCACACAAAGCCACACAAATTTTTTCTACACAATTTTCTCTGGATAGAGCCACACAAAGCCACACAAAGCCACACAACTTTTCTCTACACAGTTTTCTCTGCATAGAGCCACACAAAGCCACACAACTTTTCTTTACGCAATTTCCTCTGGATAAAGCCACACAAATTTTCTCTGGATTTCTTCGGTACTTAGAGAAATTTTAATTTTCTCTGATTTGAACCCAGAGAAATTCTTTGGGAAGTCCAAAATTTCTCCGGAGAGAATTTCTCTGGGATTGAAATTTCTCTAAATCGATGTTGAGGGACCTTAGACATTACGAAAATATTGGATCTCATTTATGCTATAAAATCTTAATATCAGGGACCTTAAAAAAAATCCCCAAGAAAAAACACGAAGTGAGAGAGAGAGTGAATGGGAAAAAGAGAAACATAAATAAGGACTACAGCATTAGTTGAACTGTGTGGTTTGGTCACTAGTAGTTTCACTCTGGAGGTTGAAACAAAGACTAACGGTCTATGTAACACCAAAATTTGTGAGTCATATGTTGTCCACAAGGTATAAAGCTTCTTCATTTGCAGAATGCTTCAACCGGTCTGCAGCTTTTACAACCTACATGAAATTCGCATAAGGAATTAATGGCTATAACTATTACGAAATGGATTTAACAAAAAGGTGTTATACATCACTAAAACATTTTAATAAAAATTTTCATATCCTAGATTGTTTTTTCATGTAATATGATGGGTTCTAATATTTTTTCAACATGTCAGGCCCTATATATACATATGACATTTATTACATGAATACACACCCACCTTCGCGTGCAACCACATCTTGCATATAGATATGCAAATGAGAAACAAGTTCAAACAAATAAATTGGAATCCAAGACCCCTCGAGCTGAGTTCTGATGCTAATTGTCCTTAAATAGTTAAAAATTGGGCCCAACAAGCACAATGCAACCCAATGTTAATTCTACAAAGCATTGATAAGATGATTTACACAAATTAAGTTGAAGACAAGATTATTTTACCTCAGCATCCCAATTAGTTCTGGCTGTTATAATCAAGAGAGTTATTGTCTGCAAGAGAACTCCAACTACCATCCCCCACCAGATCCCCTGTACCAAGCCAGGTCAATATTATCATTTAATTAAATGTGAGACAGAGAGAGAGAGAGAGAGAGTTACTTACAGCTGCAGCTAAGCTAGTTTTGAAGCCGAGAACACATCCAATTGTGAGGCCAATCATATAGTAAGTGGCAAGATTAACATATGCCACTACACATTGCCATCCACTCCCAATGGCCACCCCTGTAAATATTCACAAAAGGAAACAAATAAATTTTTACACCACAAAATCTTAATTTCAGAACAAGAAAAAGAAAAGAAAAAAAAAAGTAACTGACAGAATTAATTAAAATTTGAAATCAATGTAATTATATAAGGGTAGTTTGGATATGAAAAAAAGTGTGACATAGCTTTGCCAAGCAAATTGTATTTTATATAATAGTATAGATAGGGTAAGAGTATGGGTATAAGTGGTTTAGTTTAGTCAGTATTGAGAGAAAAATATAGTTTTTTTTAATCAAAATATCGATAAAAAACTAAAATTTTGATCGATCTTATACAGTCGATTTCGTTCTATCACTTTTTCTTACATTTTAAACTAAGGCTAAACTATGATGCGCTGGCAAATTCGATGAGGATTTTGATGGGAAACAAGAAAAAAGAAGGCAATTGCAAAGGGGATTGGTGAGAAAAAAGAAATGATGGAGGTCTTGTAGGGGAAAAGACCGCACGGCTGCAACAAGGCAACTCCATTGGGCAACCATCTACGAACCCATTCATAAAGCAAGGCAACCAATCGAGTCTCGCACTGGCCAATGGCATCGTCACGCCGCCAATCATTAAAGTTCGGATCACGGCTTGGATCAACAGAAGCAACCAAAGGTCACTTTTCTTGCAAGATCATTAGCATTTCGACGCCATTGGACAGTGCGTGACGAAAGTGTTGTAAGAAATGATTTGGCAAAAATAGATTTTTCTTAAACTTTAGTCTAATTTTTAGGTGGTACCCATGCACCAAAGTTGGCTGGTCCATGTGGCAACGCATTCTTTGTCGCGTAACGATTCACGTCATATATTTGATTGTTCAAAACCATTATCAGGTGAATGGGAAATTGAAACTAAAGTAAGCTCCATGAAAATGGTGTTTTGGTGGGTTTCCCAAATTAAAAGAAGGAAAGCTTGTCCGACATTGCTTGCCTAGGCTAACATTGTATGGGTTTATAAGCCTTGGGTTCACAACTTCCCTATTTTGCTTATAAGCCTAAGTAGGTGAGAGACATAAGTTTGACCTTAGATGATTTAGTGGAGGCAATTTTATATACATCCTGATAGAGAGTTTTGAAGAAGAAAGGGAGAAAGGGAGAAAAAGTCAACAGGATTTGGAGGTTGAAGATCTTGCTAGGAGTAATTGAAGAACACAACTTAAAGTAAGGATAGATCATTAGTAAATTCTCAATTTCTCTTCAATTGGTTTGAATTAAACTTTGAAATGAAACATCCTACATAAAAAAGCTAGGGTTTGATTGTGAGTAATCAATTTCACAAATGATCACGTATCTCTTGGATATGCATGTATCTCTTGGATGTGTATGATAGGAAACTTGATCTCTATGATGTACTAAATCTCATTCTTTTGTATGTTTGAACTCATATGATATATATGCATGTATATCTAAGCATATATCTTGTCACGCCCCAAACCCGCCCCTAAAAGTTTGGGCATGACCCATTCGAAAACGGACAATAAACCTGTTATACATATCATATGGGGCCTGAACGGAAGCATTTATCAATATAAATTAACATAAATAAAAGAATTGCATCCATTGAGCGACCACTATCATGCCAGGATCACAGACAGACATAAGGCAAATAAACATATAGTGACGTGCATCAGAGAATTAGCTATGTACATATATATATATATATATATATATATATACAGACCCAGCCCTTAGAATTGGGCGCAAAACAACATGGACAGGCGAAGGAATTATATATACATCAACCTTAAGCAGACAATCAGGGTGCAAAATTAAAAGCTTAGCAAAATGAGCTGCCTTCGCTTAAGTGCCTGGACACTCTGACGTTGACAAAAGAGGCACGGATGCCATGGGTTAAAACTGACCTCCAGGTGGAATGCCTACAGAAACAGACATAACACAAAGTGAGTCAAGCTCAGTGAACAGTAATACATAAACAATTTACAGCTTAACTTAACTTACTTACAATGTATATATATTCATTTAGTTACATAAGTAAATGCAAAAACAATCCTGCGGTTAGTCTGATTCTGTACACATTTCAGAATGGCCTTGTCGGTTCATAACTTCACAGATTGGCCCTCGGCCTTTGAGATTCATAGTTTCACCAGTTACAGATTTATACTTCACAAGTTGGCCCCTGGCCCAGAAATAACAGAACAGCCTATCGGCCCAGAAATAACAGAACGGCCTATCGGCCCAGAAATAACAGAACGGCCTAGCGGCCCAGAAATAACAGAACGGCCTATCGGCCCAGAAATAACAGAACGGCCTAGCGGCCCAGAAATAACAGAACGGCCTATCGGCCCAGAAATAACAGAACGGCCTAGCGGCCCAGAAATAACAGAACGGCCTAGCGGCCCAGAAATAACAGAACGGCCTATCGGCCCAGAAATAAATATGTATGGACTCAAGAGGTGGCTCGTACGGATTCTAGAGGTGGCTCCCACCAAAGTGTAGCACTTAGTTCCGTACAGCACTTTGTTCCATACCAGAAATCATCAGAACAAATTAACTTCAGAATCATACAGAAAGTACATACATTCTTCCCATCAACCAATTCTACAGTCTTAATAGTTCGTGTGCCATTCCTATGCGGAGTCATAGGCAATTTACATATTATAGTACCTTGATGCCTACTATTAACCATGTTCAGAGTGCAGAATACTGTCAGAGTGATGCCGATGCATACAGCATCTTTCAACGTTTACATAAGTTCACAATGGTTTCCAATTAACATAAATATGACACAATTACTTGAAGTATAGTGCATTAATTGTCAGAACTATTAACAATAAGTAAATGTACGAGTATTGTACTACTACTCACAGTGTTTAGATGCTTGGTCCGCCCCTGCAGCTGACCCTACGCAATACATAATAACATAAAAATCGGGTCACACATAATTTAGTCCGTTCTTAACTTGTTTAATTCTCTTTATACCAAGTTACACATCAATTCGCAATTAACATCATTAGCTCAATACACTTCGCCATACATATCTCAACACAATCTAACATAATTCACGCTATTTAGCATGATTTAACTTATTACCACTAAATATAATTCAACATCTTTCAAGGTGAAGTCGTAAATTCCCATTGCATCATTTCATCCCGAGGCTCTTATCACCCATAACATTAATAATCTTGTTCCCCAATTTTCATCTTACATAATTGCATGATTCAGAATGTTCATAACAAAATTCATTCGCAAATTTTAAACATAACCTTCAAACATTTCTAAATTCCAATTAAACTTGAACACATATAATTCAATACCTCAATTTCATTATTCTACTTTCAATTTGGGCCAACTCATCGATTATCATCATTAATCAACCTAGGGTTTTAAAGGAAATTGGGGGTTTTCCTCCTTTCTTAGTTAAATCTTCAAATCAACAATTACTATATATCAATATGCTAAAAACATTCAACATCCTTTGAAAATTAGAGTAGAAGCCCCATTTGTGAATAAACAACAAGCCATTAATGTTTCCAACCCATAATCAACTCAAACTTCCAAAATGTCAACAAAATCCCAAAGTGACAACAAAATTACTTCAAAACATAAACATTCAAGGCCAAGAGAACCCCCTACCTCAAGATTGGAAGCTAAGAGGCTAGATCAAAAGCGTCCTCTCCAAAATCTCAAAATCCAATCGGTTGGAAAAGTTGATATTCACTTCTTCTTCATCCTTGATGTACGATCCATGGTGGATTGTTGGTGAGAATGGCTGAAATCAAGGTTTGAGGGTTAGGGTTTCGAACCTAGGAAGGGAGGAAGGAAGAGGAAAGAAGAAAAATAATGAAATGATCCAAGAATCCCGTTTTTAACGCTGCTGTCCCGTAATTTCCGCTCGAGCGGACTGATTTCCGCTCGAGCGGACCTGCCCTCAGCACAGATTTCGAAACTTGGAACAGGTATAACTCTTCCATCCGGACTCCGTTTTAGGTCGTTCTTGTGTCCAAATTGAAGCCCCGGAAATAAGCTTTCCAATGGTTCTAACCTCACATTCAAATTCAAAGTATGCAAGGAGAAAAGGGCAAAAGAGTGACGGCTGGTCAAAAATTCAAACTCAAATTTGGGACTTTTTATTTAAGCTTATCTATATATCTTGTTAAGGCTTCAATCAAGGTTCCAAACATCATCCAAGGGTCCTCAATTATACTATTTAAAGTTCACTTGCCAACCCATCAATATCAAGAGTCCAACAACCATACAAGTTTTAAGGTGACAGTCACCACTAGACATCAATCCGATGTGAATTTAAAATCCGGGTCGTTACATATCTACATGGTGAGAATGAGGGAATAATGGAAAATTGGAAGTGTAAAGGCCTAAATAAAACAAGTCTTGGTCGTAATAGGCTAAAATTACATGTTCACATATTTATATGTTCTGTTTTTAGAGTAAATCTGCCTTGATTCTAGCTATGTGACTATCCCCTTGTAACTAGAATTTGTTGAAGTTTCGGACAGAAAAACAGAGCAAACGACCGTACGTACGGGGTGTAGACACCCCAGTTTTGGACCGTCCTCAAGACTTGGACGTCACCACTTGAACACTCGGTGATCATCCATGTTTGTGTTCGTCTTGAGTTCCCAGAGGTCTCGGATACACGCCTTGCCTCAGGATCTCTCGACTCGACTGTTTTGTGTTTGGTTTTGCACCAAACACTTGTGATTTGCCTTGGAGGGGCAGGGAATGGCTTGCGGGCCATCCCCACACTCCACCGGCCATGGCTTGAGGCCACCGGCTGTGTATTGTTGCCACTGGCCAAATGTTTGGCCGGCCGGCTGTCTTTTTTTGGTCAATTGCATTTTTGGCCGGCCGGCTACTGTGCATCTGCTTTTGTAGATATTTTCATGCAGCTGGCATGCACTTGGCTCCCCTCCATACACGTGTATGGAGGGATCTCCCTCTTAGCTAACTTGTCTTATAAGCTTACAAGATTAAAGCTCTATAAGAGGAGGCCTCCTCTCCCTCTTTTAGGGTTAGACAACATTTTCAGAGGGGCTCTGGTTTTAGGGTTAGGATTTGTATCTATCCTATATCTATACCTTCCTATCTTTTGTGTTTTGTGTGTGTTTTGCCTCACTTTTGTGCACAAACACCCACCATCACACCTTCTCTTGGAGCTGAGGCACTAGAGGGCTATTTTTGAAGCTTTCGAGCTGGTTTGAGCCAAAGAAGCTACTGGTCTTCCATTCTTGAAGAGGGTCTACAAGGGTGAGCACTTACTCCTTTAAATACCCCATTTTTGCAAAGCTTTTTTGACTATATTGCATCTGTTTTTGAGCTTAGCATATAACATATAAAAGTCTTGTTTTTGCTTACTCTAAATAGTTGTTTAAGGGTGTTTTAAACTTTGGGGTTGTTTGACCCCTCTTAAGGCTTGTTTGGCCCTTGTTTTGTGCCATTTTGGTTGACCTCCGGGACCATTGTGGTTGGGCCTCCTCACCACTGAAATCTTGAGGGATTTCAGAGGTGAGGATGGTGCCTTGAGGTCCCAAGAAGGAGAGGGCCACCCCCTCTCCTTGTTGTCCTTGAAAAGGGCCATTTTTGCCTCTTGAGGGAGCATCTAATTTAAGTGTATGTTGACTATGCCTTAACTGTTTTTTTGTGCTTATTATGTCATGATTTAGCACTGTTTTGAGTTGGTTTAGGTACACCAAGCTTGCTTAGCATACATGTCATTGTATGCCATAATTCATCCTTTCAATGCCTTTGTGGAGTTGTGTTTTGTGCCTTAGACTCGGGGCCATTGCATTGTGCATGTTTGCATGCATCTTGGTTGCCTCATTTTCATCACATGGCCACTGATTTTGGCATGCTTGCGAGCTATCCATGTTAGTTTAAGTCCATCATCGCATGTTGTTGCATGCCATGTTTGCTTACATGTTTAGGTTGCGTGCCTAGTATACATTGCTCATTTGCATGTTCATGTTGCATAGTTAGCCTCCATGCCTAGGTTACATTTCATTGAGCATGCATCCCTTGCCTCTTGATCAATCATGATAGGGGTTGGGGCCCTTTGTATGTTTTGTGTGCATTTCATTTTACATTGAAATTGCACACTTGGCCTTTTGGGCCATCATGCATGGAAATGCGTGATTGGTGGCCCGAGGGTCGAGTACCATACTCCCTTGAGTCTTAAACATGATAGGGAGGGTGGTGGTGCAAACATTGCTTTGAAAATACTTTGCCATGCTCTGTCTGTCCTCTGCTGCTGTCAAACAGGATTCTGCAGGAAGACATGGCCGACCGACCACATTCAGTGCCGGCCGGCCATTCATACTTAGCCGATAGCCTCACAACTGGTCGATGACCATTTTCCAGTGGCCGATGGCCACCCCTCTTGGCCGATGGCCTCTCACAACATCCATGAGGTGGATTAGAAGGGTTCTGGAAACTTGCATAATTTTCAGAGGAGCAGGGCAGTGCAAACAGAGGCAACATGTGTCATGGCAAGGGATTTCCGGGCGAAGCCAATCCGAGCATGCATGCGCCCCTCTTCCCGAGGCCCTTTTACTGCTTTCCATAGCTTAGTTAATTTGTTTAATTAATTAAGATTTTGTAATATTTAATTAGCTAGGATAGTTAATTATTTATTCGGTTTGTATTATTATTTGGACCCTCCGAGCGAGGGCAATTATGTAATAAGTGTGCGTGGGTGTGTGTATGTCTTCCAACCCCATGTCTTTCTTCCCTTTTATTTACTAGCTTTCGATGGTTAGTCTAGGGCATGCTTCAATTAGCATACAGTATGATAGCATGTTTGTATCCATACATTTGTCTTACATGCACCGGGCTCGGCACATCATGCTAACTGCACTTGTATTTTAATTCCAAGTTGAGTACTTGTTAGTTGCAGCATTTCACATGCCATCTTTAGGGTAACCGAGCCTATTCTAGCTGCATCCTGCATGTGTTGCATTAGCCATCTTAACATGAACTAGGATCATGCATATGATTACTAACTAGTTTCTGTTTTGGCTTGGAGTACTAGGTAAGCTTTTATGCTTTAGCATACCGCATGCGTGTGAGTGTTGCCATAATAGCATGATTACCATGAGGCTAGCTGCTTATGTGATATAACTGCTTGAATGCCTGTGGGTGGAGGTCGAATTACCTGAATTAGAATAATGCATTAAAACTGTGAGTTTTAAGCCCACTAGATAGTGGCAAAACCATCTTTTCTAAAAAGCCCACTCGAGGGTGGCAAAACCGGCATTTTAGCCTACTTACGAGTAGCAAACTATTTTCAAAACAAACATGCAATGTTTTGTTCCAATTTAGGCGATTTGATCTATACTTGTTTGCTGTGCGCAAAACATAGTAATTCTAGGCTAATAACCGGAATAAGAACACATAACGTTTTCAAAATAAGATATCATGGTTAGTAGAGGCCGATCTTCGGATCCGGCGAGAGGGGGTGCTCATAGCTGACCTTCCCCAATCGTACCCAAGCTCCCGAGCCGAGGCAACTTTGGTGATGACGGACACGTGGCCTTTGGCACCGAGTCAGGGTTTCCTAAATTCCCCCGTTAAAAAATATTTAGGTGGCGACTCTGTATCTGGCAAAGCAGTCCATGTTTGGCACTTCTTTCAAAAATCTATTTTTCTCAAAACGATTTGCCGGATTTGGACTCTTTGGTTCAGATTAAGAACCGTGACAATTTGAGTCCTGAACTATAGTAGACCCACAGACGAACAAAACGGGACATCCTCCCGGGACGTTCGGGGACGTCTACAATTTCTGGCGACTCCGCTGGGGACTTAGAGAGCTTGACTCGAACTCGTGATATCTTGTTTTGACTACACTTATGTGTTTCTTTGCATTGCATGTGCATTGATGCGCCTAGGACACCGTGTTGGCCATCTACTATTCCTGAGCGGTTTGCCGGAGGCTCGCTTCGAGAAGCATGCCATAAGGCTGACCGGTTGCGGGCTCTGCCAGTATGGGAACACAAACCCCGGTTTTACCAGGGCACCCTTTTGACCATTCGACCTAGTGCATATTCGGAATCCATAGTGACCATTCCAAATTAGGACAGGTTGCTTACCCGATAATAGGTTGTTTGAAACCGCTGCGTGCGTAGTGAAACCCTAGCTCCTGACAAAATAGGACAGGGAAACCCTACCCCAACATAGGGGTGTTTTGGCTCATTTACTTGCTATGTGCTTTTAGAGTGTATCTCTACAGAAACGCGCATATCAGTTTGCAAGTTTGAGTATCAAGCCTGAGGGCACCAGTATCAGTTTGTGAGAATCAGTTATATCTGTGGATATCCGATTCAGTGTTTTGGGGCAGTGATTCTGGGGAACAGTGATCAGTAGTAGAGTACAGTCGTTCGACTACACCTGTGTTTGATCCGCTTGGGCTGAAATGCTGCTTGTTTTTCCTTTCAGTTCAGAGAGTTGATCCAGAATAACCAGTATTCCCCCTTGCTGAGGCAAGACTTATCATGACGCAGAATTCGGAGGAGATTGTGGTGATGACAGCCGCATTAGATCAAGGAATCACTCTGCAAAGTGAGACCAATGTTGATGTACCGCATCCACCCAGGTCGCCTGTTGTGCACCCGATCTGGACCCCCCAGTTGTATCAGGCTCGGGAGCCCACTACATTCGAATTGATGGGAATGATAGGTGACCTCCAGAGGTCCGTGGCAGATCTCGCCTACGGAATGTCGGCTTCGCCACCAGCTGCACCATATGTCGGGAATTTTATACCACAGGAGCCCCCGCTATTAGGGCGGATTGTGATCGAGCTTAGTCAACCTGAGGTTGCCTCCAGCTATGGCAATGACGTTTCAACATCAACCCAAACCTTCGATCAGGCTAAGGCCAGAGGCAAGGACAAAATGAAGGCAGATGCTGATCCCATTGAACAACTGCTGTGGGCAGTCGAGGCTTTGAAAGCTGGGGGGATGAGTAAACAGCAAGTATCCTCAGTTATGACCAAGGTTGTGGATGATGTTTTCCCCATTCCAGTCGAAGGCAGTACAAGCCAGTCAGAAAACCGGGATAGACCCCGTCATGCCAGAACAGTTCCTTCCACTCCCAACCCTGCGCCTAGGAAAGATCAAAAGGTCAAGGCAGTACCTGCCAACCCTTTCGCTAGTGCGTCTAGCCAGAATACTCAGACTTCAAAATACCTACCCCGAGGGCGCAGGGTCTTTCACGCTCTCTACATGCCTTTGTCTAAGGCGCTCCAGATCCTGGCCGAAAGAGGGCATCTTAAACCCCTGGAGCCTCGGCCTCCCCCAAAGAATCTCTCTCTCACACATGATACCGCTTTGTACTGCGCGTACCACTAGCAAACTGGTCATTCTACCGACAATTGTTTCCGCCTCCGTCACGAGGTGCAAGATTTGATCGACAATGAGGTTATCCTTCCACCAACTTCAGCCAAGTCTGTTACTACCCAGCTATTGGACTTCGAAGATACTGCGAGTATGTGATCGGGGTTGGGACCACCTGTGGGCGGCGCCCGGTGTATTTTGGATGTGGCGTCTAGCACGCATTTTTGAGCATCTGCGAATACTAGTTTTGTAAAATCTGGCTTGGGTATCGAGTCAATTCTCTGTTTTGTTTTGAGTGTGTCTCTTTTCCTTGAGTCAGTTCTTTTTTGCTTAAGGGTCTGTCTTGTTGTAACGAGTCAGTCCCCTTGTATATAATGTCGGGTGGTTTTGGGGTTGTTGCCTCGAGCACCGTTTTGCTTTATAATTACCCTTTTGTTTTCTTTTTGAGTCTGTCTCTGCTGTGGAGCCAGTTGCAACCAAGAAATCTGAATGAAACAGCTGCGGCTATCATGTTTCTGTACTTATTGCTAAGTTTGAGCTAGTTGTGCCAAAGGATTTGAATGGAACGGCAGTACATTCTGCCTGCTCTCTTGTGCCCTGAAAATCATTGTAGTGACCTTTAGTTTTTCAAAAACCCTTTTTGAACACTGTGGTGATGAAAACGAAGAGGAAGGAATTCCTCGGGTTTTGCGAAACTTTGATTCATTTGAGAGAAAGATAGGCATGCTAAGCCTTTAATGAATGAAATCATGCTTGTTAGCGTGAGTACTGAGAAGGACCCTGGCCTGATCCAGATTGGTTCCACACTATCTTCAGCGCGAGCGATTTGGTCGCTTTCGTAAAAACTTTCAAAAACAAAATATTTTGCGCGGTCCTGTGAAGACCTGTGTGGAATCGCTCTCAAGATTGTGCAGCCTAGGATCGCTCTCAGCCTCAAGATTCAATCCGTTTGATTCCAAACCTTGAACCCATTCAGAACATTCAACGGTCAGCCGCCATGTGAGGCCTGTGTGGCCAAATTTGAAGCAGCCCTCGAACAAGAGGCACCAAAGTTAGATCAAGAGATCAGATGTCGTCAACAGAAGCTTACAAAGCTAGAACAGAAGCACCCCTCGAACTAGGGGCAAAAATGTCCGATATGCTTGAAAGAGCTGAAGATAGGTCTTTCTGCATATCAATACAACAGCCACTCTCCTGGGTACAGAGGGCTTCAATCTCAAAACCATTTGGCATGGACTTGTTACACTTTTACCCTTTGAGAGGCTTGCTGGGCCGAAAACCCGAAAGGGCGGCCCTGGCAAAAGTTAGAGCAAGGAAAAAAATATACGAAAAAAAAAGAAAAAAGAAAAAAAAGAAACAAAAGAAAAAAAAAGATGAAAAAGAAAAGAAATATCAAAAAAAAAAGAGAAAAGAAAAACAAAGCTCGCAAGGTTGAAAACCCGCATTGGGCGCCTTGGCAAAAGTTAGAGCCTGAAAAAAAGTGAAGGTTAAAATACCCGAGTATACCTTAACCCCGAACTACGTAAGGCTTGATTCCCATCTTTGGGATACGTAGGCAACTTCATTCTGAAGTCCAGCCGTAAAACACTTCAAATTCGACTGTGTCCATGTGATGGTTCTGGTCATCTTTGTCTTCTCTGTATCCGAGAGTTCGGTTGTGATCGTCATTCTGAGGACTGATTACAATGCGCTGCGGCATCATCCAAACAAGGGGCAACTTTCTGTTGCCATTCAGTATGCTGCGGCGTCATTTAAACCAGGGGCAACTTTCCGTTGCCATGCAGCTCTTTCAAGCAAGGGGTAATTTTCCATTGCCTCCAATCCGAGGTTGCGCATCTCAAGAGTAAGTTCTGCGCTCGTTAAGCGGTGGCCATTTGCCAAAAATAGTTTTTGAGAATTTTTACTGAGGTTGACTAATTTCTTGAAAATTATTTCATTTTCCAAAACTGGACCATTTTCTTAGACCCAAAAAGAAAAAATTTCAGTGCTCATAGCCTAACTTGCATGATTTTCAAATCAAAAATCGAACAAGTATGTTAATCTGACTCTCATTTTGGTTAAAATTGTTTTAGCAGAAGCAAAAACAAAAAATGGTCAGAGTGATGAACTAGGGGCACATTCGACGTCTTTCCCCCGTCGTCCACGTACTTTCCAGAAGGGCACTCTATTCGCCATGAAAGGCACAACTGAAGCTATCAGTGAAAGGGCTGAAATCTCCCAACATCCTCCAACAACGAGGTATCAAACCAAGTGCGAAGCACAAATCGGAATGGATCAAGATACTCCATTCCCCATCCGGAACATCGACTAGACGTCGCCGGAGGAAATAGCCGCGAGCTAATAATGATGGGCGTGAACCCACGACTTCCTATTCATCTATCAATCGCCCTGGGGAGAGACGAAAAATGAGAGAATAAAAGAATAGAGAGGTGTGCGTTGAGAGAAAAGTGAGGAAAAGGGTTTTGAGAGAAAAACTAAGTCTGTGGGCCGAGTGATGTGAGAATCACAAATAAGAAAGGGCGGGAATAATACCCGAAGGAACTGGCTCCTCGAGATCTGAGGTCTCTCGTTTTTTGTAAGCACGTCCGTGTGTCGTGTCTTTTGTTTTGTTTACCTCGACTTTTGTTTTGAGTCTTTTCCGAGCGTGTCTCGTTGTGATTACGTCGTGTACCTTTTGTTTGAGTCTTTCTCGCTGTGTTCAATTGTAGGCTCGATACCTCGGTTGAAAAACCCTTTTTCAATTTCAAAAATCGTTTATGCTCAGAGTGCTGTGCCATTCTCTACATCTATGCGAAGCAAAAGAAGAAAAGGGAAAATTTGGGGCATCTGAGTGTGTTTCAGATTCAGCAGATTCAACCTTTGTAGCCTGTCTTGTCAGATGGACTGTTTGTCCAGGGTTTGCCGTGTGCAGAATGAACCAAATGCTGTGTTATGGGCTGTATGCAGATTAATCCTCAACAGAGTATGGGCCGTGTGTTCAGAATGGGGCAGTGGGTTGCCTGAGTTGTTTTGTTGTTCGCTGGTTCGTTATCTGGTTATTACAATGCAAGTGTTCAATTTTCAAGACAAAAGATCAGTCTCATTTATATTGAGGTGTGATGTGATGCGATGCAATCTATGAAATGTACAAAATATAACACTTTTTCAATAAAAAGTTTGTTTTATTTCATCATCTTTTTCAAGTACAAAGCTTTGGAAACAAAAACCTGCCTGCGGCAATACAAGGTACTCTAGCTACCAGCAAAAGGAAAAAGTACAAAAATGAAAGTACAAAAAAGAAGAAAAACAGCAAAAATCTGTATCAATGTCCAAAAGGGCTCAGGCCTAGGGGTCCGTCCTCGTCCTCTTCCTGGACGAAGGTCCAGGAGTGTCGTCATCAGCGTCATCAACTGAGTTTGAGCCCGAGCCGTCTCCGGTCTCCTCCTCGGACGACTCTACCTCCGCCTCTGCCTTAGCCTCGGACTCCTCATCATCATCATCGGGGACTGGAGCCCACGAGCTGCTCCCTACATGAGTGCGCCCCGCTTTGGTGCGGGGGTATACTCTGCCATCTCGGGTAGAAACGGAAGGCCCGGCCGGAGCACCACCTACAGGAGGAATCTGGAAGGGATGCTGAAAAGTACAAAAGGCAAATGCATCAGAATACTGTGAACAGTTTATCAATGCAGAATGCAGTGTATAGGTACAGTGTGTGAATACTGTGAGCAGTTTATCAATGAAGAATACACTGTATGAGTACAGTGTGTGAATACTGTGAGCAGTTTATCAGTGAAGAATGCAGTGTATGAGTACAATGTGTGAATACTGTGAGTAGTTTATCAGTGCAGAATGCAGTGTATGAATGCAATATATCAGATGCCGCGAGGGCAGTGTGTCAGGTGTTATATTACGCATCAGAGTATATGAAGCAGTTTATATATGGTTTGAGACCGCGGTTGAAGAACATATCGGAATGCCATAGATGGCTAGAAGATCAAGACTCCGCTGGAACATCCCCATCATAGAGGCAGCCAGCTCTAGAGACTGGCGGGTGTACTCGGAGGAAGCCTGCAAAAGTATTAGATGCATCAGTATTCTGCAGAATATCAAATAAGCTGAAATGAAATGACAATGCAAGATGCAA
Organism: Camellia japonica; assembly: GCA_030407325.1. Taxonomy (NCBI): domain Eukaryota; kingdom Viridiplantae; phylum Streptophyta; class Magnoliopsida; order Ericales; family Theaceae; genus Camellia; species Camellia japonica. The sequence goes on along the minus strand of JAPPVO010000031.1, from coordinate 4,557,213 downwards.
GATGAAGTAGTACATACCAGAGGTAAGTCGTAGAACCCGACTAACTCGTGATCAACCGGAGGGGGAGCAATGGGAATCTGGTAAGTCGCCCCACCCTGTCCCCGGCATGTCATCGAAGTAGGGAGCGCTGGCCAACAAGCCCTCCATCCCCTCCGAGCTCCACCCCTGCCACGGACTCGAGCTGTCCTCGATGTCCCTGCTCCTGCTCCCGCTTTGGCCGCTGGCCTCTCTCCCTCAGCTCGACGGCCACCGCTCAGAGGCCGCATGATGAAGGTCCGGACGTACTCCAAGTAGTCGCCCTCGCCCCTGAAACCATCTGCCTCCCAGCCGATCGTATAGTCAGTCATCTGCTCGGGAGTGAATCTCTCTGTCTCCCTCATGTGCTCGGGAGGGTGAACCGGGACTATCTGCTCCGGTAAACCTAGGGTCTGGCGTAGGAAACGCTCACCCAGGTACCAAGCCCGACAGACCGGGCCCTCTAGCAAAATTTGGAAACGCGAGGTCTCCTCAGCACCGGCAAATCGATCCCGAGTCACGGCTGGCAATGGAGCCCAAGGCTGCCAGGTGATCTGAAAATGAAATACAGATTGTTATCTACTATTATTGAAAATATAGTGTAAAGCGAAGCTTAAATGAACTGCAAGTTGAACATACCTCCGCGGGGGTGATGGTGTCGAAGTAGCGGCGGAAGAAGCTGAACGTCTCCCGGGGTCTCCGCACACACCTAACGTCGAAGCGTCGGGAGAATGGAACGACAAGTGGGGTCTCCACGTCAGGCACTGGCGCAAGCCTCGGAAAGTAGGCGTAGACCCACAACTGCAGAGTAAATACCAGTATGCTTATCAGATAAAGTAGAATATAGAATAAAGCAGAAATCACAGAGCCGTGTATGGTGAGGTGTATTGTGCAGAGTGTACAGTGTGAGCAGTGTACAGTCAGTGTAAAACAGTATATGTGTGTGCCGGGTGTACAGTATACAGTCAGCGTGAAGCAGAGAGTACAGTGTGTGCAGTGTACAGAGTACAGAAAATGTAAAGCAGAAATGAAAAGCAGAGAAGAAAACGTACCTCCCAAGCTCGCTAGTAGCCCCCGAGCAGCTGTCCGCTGTAACGGGAGGCTGAGCTCATGTACCCGTACAGAGTGGCCAAGGCAGCGCCACCCCAGTCATAGCGCAAGATCCGGGTGACATCCACGAGAGCGCTGAGCAGGCAGAGGGGCACAGTGTTCACCCAGTCGGCGAAAATAGTCGTCCCCAGCAGGAACATGAGAAAGCCGCGCGCATATCGCTCCACCGCCTCCTGAGTCATCGGAGCCTCCTCGACTAAGGCTGGCTGGACTCTGAACTGGACCTCGAACCATGAATATCGAACGAAGCCGGGACGTGCGAGAGGCGGCACCTCGCCGAGCAGGTAGATCTGAGCAGCCTCCCACTCGTCCATGTCGGTGTCGAAGGGGATCGGATCACCCCCTACCCCGATGCCGGTGAGCATCGAGAAGTCGTAGAGAGTCATCGTCATGTCTCCCGTAGCAGAGAAGTGGAAGGAATCGGTGGTGTCCCACCACCTCTCCGCTAGAGCGGCAAGGAGAGGCCTGCTCGTGGTGAGTCTGGAAAGTCCTCTGCAAAATGTGCCGAAGCCGGCCTGGTCCACAATGTGGCGAACCGCATCGGGTAGCTCCGCGTACCAATCTCGGACGGCAATGTTCCCATACCCCCGAACGGCATGGGAATCTCCCTGTTTTCAAGCAAACAATTGCGAAGCAATGCTAAATGTACAGTTTTGAAAAGCATTCAGAATTGGTGAAGATACAGCATGTGTGCACGTTTTCAGATTCAAACAGATACCGGGTGCCGGTGTGCTTACCGTGAACTGCAACGTGTGATGTGTCAGCGTGTTTGGGTGGTTCAGTACAAATACAGCATGTGTGCACGTTTTTCAGATTCAAACAGATATCGGGTGTTGTTGCGCTCATAGTAAACTACAGTGTGTGCTGTGTCAGTGTGTTTGAGTGGTTCAGGGCCAGTGCAGTGTGTGTGCACGTGTCAGATTCAAATAGATATCAGTTGCAAGTGTGTTCATAGTCAACTACAGTATACAGTGCATCGATGTATCCGGGCTAAACAGTTAAAGAACATAATTAGCTATGGCAGTTAAGTGTTCTACATTGCAGAAAATAAAACAGAGGAAAGAATATACCTCGGAAGTGCCGAAGGACAGATGTGACATCGGCTCGCATAAGAGAAGCTCTGGAGGCACCGCCCTATCAAAGCTCCTGAACTGACGGAGTCCGTCAGGAGGTAGGACGTGAATCGCCGGCCGGTAGGTCGCCGGGTCGAATGGGCGGACGCTCAAGGGTAGAAGCTCGGCCCCGGGATCCATCTCATGATCCAGAGGAGTCCCGCCCCGTGGAATGTCGTCCGCCATGTCAAAAGTGATGAGAAAATGGCCGGGAAAGTGGAAATCGGATGAGAATGCGAAAGGTCAACCGAAAAGTCAACCCTGAGAGGGTGGGAAATGGCCGAAAAAACCGAAGTGTGGAAAAGACACGGAAATCAAGAAAAACTCGAGGGAAACAAGCCTCGAGTGGTGGAAATTGCAAAAGAGACACCGAAATGAAGTTTCAATCGGTTCAAAATGTTCGAAACGCGAAGGTATACGCGAATCGAACGACGAAACGGGGCCGAAAACACAAGAAAACGGGAGAATGAAAGAAGGAAAATGCTCTAGAGAGAGAGAGGATGAAATTTCGGCTAAGAGGAAGTAAGAAAATAGGGTGTGAAACCTTATTTTAAAAGACCCAAGCTGAAAAGACAAAACTGCCCCGATTCAAGCATTTTTGGCCGGTCGGCTACATTTTTGGCCGGCCGTCCAAATATTTGGCCGGTGATATGTTTTGGTGGCCAGTGGATGGCCGGTGACTTCCCCTTCTGGCCGGTGAGCTTCCTACAACCTTGTTTGAGTCAGATGTATAGTTTGGGGCCTTCATTGCTCAAGATAGTGCAAGAAAAGTGCATTTCCGAAGCTCAACCGGCCTCCATTTTGACCTCGGACCGTGTCTTCTATGCATAGCACTTAAATATGTGCAAGGTGTATCTTTTTGGTATCCTTTTATCTCTTACGAGATTCGAAAGTTGCCCCACATGCATACGTCACAACGTTTTGTCGTGAAACGCGCGCTGATTATGCGTCATTTCATCCGCATTGTTGTGCACACATCTCGCATTGTCATGCGCATATCTTACTTGCATTGTCATATACTCCATGGTTTGGCGAGACCTTAAATACACTCATTCAGGCGAGACCTTAAACACGTCGGTCTAGCAGACCTTAAATCCTCTGAAGGTGCAAGTCCTTCAGTGATTGTCGTGCCCGAACGACTTTTGGTAAGTTGCATTGTCATGCATCTCAAGCGACACGCGTTGTCGCGTATTCGGGTTCACATGCATTATCATGCATTTCAAGCGACGTGCACGGTCGCACATTCGAGATAGTGTGCATTGTCATGCATATCGAAAGACGTGCGTTATCACGCATCAACAATCATGCATCAACGTGCATCATTTGCATTTTAAAAAAAAAACAAACAACAAACAAAAACACCGAACATGCATTATCATGCATTTTCCCTTCATCATGCATCAACATGCATCATTTGCATTTTAAAAAAAAACAAACAACAAACAAAAACACAAAAAATATTGCATATGTCATGCATCATTGTAAATATTGCATATGTCATGCATTCCATTGTAGATAGTGCATATGTCATGCATTTCATTGTAAATAGTGCATATGTCATGCATTTCATTGTATATAGTGCATATGTCATGCATTCCACTGTAAATATTGCATTTACATACATCCCATTGCATATTGTAGATATCGCATTGTAGTTTGCATGCATTCACAGCATCACCTCCGCCTACGGCTTACACCTTTCCTTGTTGAGCTTGGTCTGGTATGTGCTCATACTTTTCACGTCGAAGCACAGTTCTGCATGTGTACGCGCCTATTCCACGCTGGTATGTTGGTTTGTGGGTTGCGGCACCTTTTCTGTGTTAGACATGGCTTGTTTGTGTCCATGCCTTTCCTAGGCAAGATACGGTTTGGCCTGTGTGCCTTATCCATTGTAAATATCCATTCCATTGCATAGTGTAAATATTGCATTGTAGCTTGCATGCATTCATTGCATTACATCTATCTATGGCTTGCGCCTTTCCATGTTGAGCTTGGTCTGGTATGTGCCCATACTTTTCATGTTGAAACGCGATTATGAGATTTGGTGTACGCCGCCTATTCCACGCTGGTATGTTGGTTTGAGGGTGACGGCACCATTTTCCGTGTTAAATGTGGTTTGTTTGTGTCCATGCCTTTCCTAGGCAAGATTTGGTTTGGCTACATGCCATATCCACTGTATATATTATATTGTAGTGTAATTTTTGCATCCAGCATTAGGATCATTGTTCTTTCGTTAGCGGGTTGTTTCCCCACTTATGTCATTCCACCCAATACCCGTTCTTGTGTCTGTCTACATTACTCATAGTTCTGCATGTGTACGCGCTTTGAAGGTGGCGGCACCTTTTCTATGGTAGACAGACTTGTTACTTCCATCAATCTATTTGACATTTGTGTGGTTTTGAACCGCTCATGATTGGATCATGATTCAATTGCATTGCATGTCGTTTGCATTGTTTCAATTGCATCGCATTTTCTTTTGCATTATTATACATAGTTTTGTATATATTGCATATCATTTTGCATTCATTTTGCATATTATGCATGTTGCTAACAATATTGTACCTGTTAAGTTGCTTTCTTTTGCAGGCACGATATTGTATGTACGGTTCATTTGAGACTGGTGCAACCAGACGAACCGGACAGGTATTGTATCCTCCGAGTGAGACGTTTTGAGAATTGCATAATTCTCTTACATCCTTTCTGCATTGTAGTGTAGTTGGATTTGTGTTTGCTTGCTTAAAACTGTCGCATGTTATGTGTCGTTACAGCTTTCTTTGCATGATCATAAGTTATGCTCGGCTTTGTGCATTGTCTTGCATTTTGCCCCTGCCTTCGGGCGCATATCTTGTTTGTCTTGCATGCTTTGTCTAAGTCTTCGGCCTTGTCAAAAATGGGTCGTCTCTAGGTTTTGAGAATCACTCTCGTCATTGTTATGACTTTCGAGTTCTGTCAAAGAGGGGCAACTGTAGACACCCCATTTTTTGACCGTCCTCAAGACTTGGACGTCACCGCTTGAACACTCAGTGATCATCCATGTTTGTGTTCATCTTGAGTTCCCGGAGGTCTCGGATACGCGCCTTGCCTCAGGATCTCTCGACTCGACTGTTTTGTGTTTGGTTTTGCACCAAACACTTGTGTTTTGCCTTGGAGGGGCAGGGAATGGCTTGTGGGCCATCCACACACTCCACCAGCCATGGCTTGAGGCCACCGGCTGTGTATTGTTGCCACCGGCCAAATGTTTGGCCGGTCGGCACTATAGATGGCCGGCCGACTGTCTTTTTTTGGTCAATTGCATTTTTGGCCGGCCGGCTACTGTGCATCTGCTTTTGCAGATATTTTCATGCAGCTGGCATGCACTTGGCTCCCCTTCATACACGTGTATGGAGGGATCTCCCTCTTAGCTAGCTTGTCTTGTAAGCTTACAAGATTGAAGCTCTATAAGAGGAGGCCTCCTCTCCCTCTTTTAGGGTTAGACAACATTTTCAGAGGGGCTCTGGTTTTAGGGTTAGGATTTGTATCTATCCTATATCTATACCTTCCTATCTTTTGTGTTTTGTGTGTGTTTTGCCTCACTTTTGTGCACAAACACCCACCATCACACCTTCTCTTGGAGCTGAGGCACTAGAGGGCTATTTTTGAAGCTTTCGAGCTGGTTTGAGCCAAAGAAGCTGCTGGTCTTCCATTCTTGAAGAGGGTCTACAAGGGT
>JAPPVO010000031.1:4518378-4551170 GCA_030407325.1 Camellia japonica | reverse complement strand
CGAAATGAACAGTCTGAATAAAAGAATAATACAGATTCCTAATCAGTTAATGAATTAAACTAAGAAAGCTGTAAACTGGCATGCAAGCCAGGGGCTGCCTCGCTTCTGATGCATGATGTATGCTGGACTGCGTTGCGCGGAATCCACTGGGATGCCCAATTTAGCCTCTGTTTGCAATGTTTCTCGAAAATCGTGCCAGACTCCGAAAAGTTGCTGATTCTTGATTTTGCTGCAACAGAGAGCAGGAAAAGGGCATAGCAATGTATTTTCACAAATATATGCATGCCTCGATCCTCGTGCCACCAATCACGCATCTCGATGCATGATTGCCGAGGAGTCAGATTGCACAACTCAATATAGGGTGCAATGCAGGTGAATGCTACAACAAAACCTAACTCCATCATGGGTAATCCGGAGTGTCGGTGACTGGGGAATTGAGACTCGTTCCGTCACTCGGAGTACGAAACGCGCCTCGTTTCCCGTGCCCGGGCTAACTCCTATCCCGAACACGAATGCAATATGCATGACATGCATGAAATGTAGCTAATATGCAATCCTAACATGCACAATGCTATGGATGAAATGCCTCGAAATGCGTGCACGCGGGCACGCAAACCGAGGCGATGATCCTAAGGCATAAAATGGCATACGCAATGCAATGATGGGCTTACACTAACATGAGAGAGCCTCAGCCGCACTCACATAAGAGGCCGTCGGATGAAAAGAAGTGCCTCGAAATGCGTGCCCACGGGCGCGCAAACCGAGGCGATGCATACGGAATGCGAAAAGACATGGAAATGATATGCAATGAGACTAAAATGAGATGTCTCGAAATGCGCGTCCACGGGCACGCAAACCGAGAAAATGGCATACGGAATGCAATGAAGCTAAAATGACATACAGAATTCAGAATGGACTTATACCAACATGAGTGAGCCTCAGCCACACTCATATAAGAGGCCGTGAGATGAAAAATGAGATGCCTCGAAATGCGTGCACACGGGCACGCAAACCGAGGCGATGACATACGCAATGTGATAAGACTAAAATGGCATACAGAATACGAAATGGACTTACACCAACATGAGAGAGCCTCAGCTACACTCATACGGGAGGCCGTCGGATAAAAATAAAATGCCTCGAAATGCGCGCCCACGGGCGTGCAAACCGAGGCGATGCATACAGAATGCGAAATGACATGGAAAATGCAAATTGGGCTTACACTAACATGAGAGGGCCTCAGCCGCACTCACAAAGAGGCCGCTGGACGAAAATGAAGTGCCTCGACATGCGCGCCCACGGGCGCGCAAACCGAGGCGATGCATACGCAATGCAAATGACATACAAATGAAATGTGGCAAATGGCATATGGAAAGTGCAAATTTCAGCAGCTAAAATGATGCACAAATAGCCCCGAATTATAACAAAATTACACCCGATGCCCGAAATGCGATGTAATGCACCCGAAATGGCCTACGGCCCTACTAAACATGCACAATATGGATATAACTTTAAAAACAGTAGCAAGGCAGCCCCTAAACTAGCATTTTTTCAGTACAAAGTATGGCCAAACAATGATCACAAGTATGGCAAAAATAGCTTGCAAAAATGGGGGAAAAGAGGAGAATTACAAAGCAAGTGGTATATACAATGCTCAAACTGAAAAACACAGTTTTACAAAATTAAAGAGGGGCCAAAAATATGCACATTTACAAGAGATGACATCCCCCAATTCAGTGTGTAGATATGATAAACAAAGCATGCAAAATAATGAGCCAACGAGGGCTATAACATGAGGTACCATAAGAATACACCAAAAAACTTTGGACCCTTAACAAAACATGAATAATGGGCCAAAATAAGACATTTTCTAAGCCTGATGAAGGCTGAAAACAGAGGCTAAGCAAGCCTAACAAAGCATGCAATTTTATGGTAAAAAAGAGGGTATTACATGAAGTACCAAAAGCATGCATCAAACAACTTTGGACCCTTAACAAAACATGAAGAATGAGTTATTATAAGACACTTTCTAAGCCTGATGAAGGCTCAAATCAGTAGTAAAATAAGCTCAAAAAGTCAAACAAAATAGGGGCCAAAGAGAGGTATAAAGAGAGGTACAACATGGAGACCCCAAACCAAGTTGATCCCTTCTACAATAATGTATAGGGACACAAAATAAGCTCACTCACAGTTAATGGAATGCTCAAAATCAGACTTCAAATAGACTAAAGAAACCATGCAATTTTACGGTAAATTTGAAGAATTACAAAGCAAGTGCATGATAGAAAGGCCAAAAATGATTGAGCCCTTCTTCAATGTTGAAGAGGGGCTCAAAATGGGCCTACTCACAGTTTATTGCATGCTCGAAAACAGATCACTCATAATCCAAAGAAAGCATGCAAGATATTGGCATAAAGAGTGATAATGAAGGAAGAGCAAGATAGAGGGCTCAAATAGGGTTGAGCCCTTAAACAAACATCAAGAATAGCTCAAAATAGGACCACTTTCAGTAGTGGTCAGAGCTCAAAACAGTGAGAAAGTAGGGTAAAGATTTGAAGCAAAATTATGCAAGAAAAAGGGAACTAGTGACTTACCCTTGAAGACTATGCTTTTGCTACCTCTTGCCTTGATGAAAGTTGTTCTAAGCCTCTGAGGAAGCTTCCTTTGCTGCTGGAATAGAAGTGGTGATGGTGAAGCTTAGGGTTGATGAACAAGTGGGCTAGGGACTTGAAGCTTTTTGGAGTTTTGGAGGATGAAAATGGAGGTTTTAGAAGATGAAGTCTTGAGGAAAAATCTTGTAACCCTAGGGAAGGAGCTGTCCAGCCCCTTAAATAGGCAAGAAAGGGTGTAAAAGGGGAGGGAAATGCATCCAAGCTTTCCCTCCCAAAATATCCCCCGGATGGGGGAGATATTTCAAAAAGCAGCTGGACAGCTGTAAAGGGATGGAAAGCAGAAAGCTGGCCGGCCAGGTAATTTTCTGGAAGGTGGCCGGCCGGCCACCCCACCTGGTCGGCCAGCCACTCACCCTGGCCGGCCGGCCATGGCCCAAAAATGAAGTAAAGAAATGCTGGCCGACCACCACTCCTTGGTGTCCTCCCAGGTGTGTAGAATAAAGCCCCAAGGTTGGAATCTGGCAACACTGAAACAAGAGTCACAACATAGAACTTGAAGGAGAGGCTCAAAAATGAATGTAACAATTGCTGGCCGACCACCACTTTTTGGTGTCCTCCCATATGTGTAGAACAAGGTTCCATGGTCGGAATGTGGCAACACTGAAGCATGAGTCACAACATTGCATTTGAAGGAGAGGCCCAAAAATGAAATCCACAATTGCTGGCCGACCATGCACTTTTAGGGTCCTCCCATGTGCCCTCATCACAGATATGTAGCTTTGGTTGGAAGAAAATATCCCCAGGGTATTCAACATTAGCCCGGAAGTGAGCAAAACGGGCGCCGGAGGAGCGAAACTGGTTATCTGGGATAATTGCTGGCCTCCCCACCCCCAGTGATCTTCCTGGTGTGCTGAAACAGAGGTACCTGCCAAAATTGAACAAAAACTAATGAGAAATGAACGCTCGGGGCCCAAACCGCGCAATTCGGGGTCCCGAAAATGGGCTGCAGGCACCGGAAGTGGTGTTCAGCAGCGAAGTGGGTATCAGAAGCCCCAGTGTTCCTCGGAATGATAAAATAGAGGTACCTGCCAAGAACCGGAGAAAACCGATGCGAAATGAATGCTCGGGGGCCAAACCGCGAGGTTCGGGGCCCGAAAACCGGCTATAAGCACCGAAAGTGGCATACGGCCACGAAGTGGGCATCAGGGGCCCTAGTGTTCTTCATAATGATAAAACAGAGGTACCTGCCAAGAACCGGAGAAAACCGATGCGAAATGAATGCTCGGGGGCCAAACCGCGAGGTTCGGGGCCCGAAAACCGGCTGTAAGCACCGAAAGTGGCATACGGCCACGAAGTGGGCATCAGGGGCCCTAGTGTGCCCTGTTATGACAAAACAGAGGTACCTGCCAAAACCGGAGGAATCGGAGACGGTTGGGCGGTCCCGAACCGAGGCACACGGCCTGACGGCTCCGAAAACCGGGAACCGGCTCCGAAATGGGCAAAATGGCCTACGGCCACCGAGAAATAGTCTACAGGACTACTCCCTTCCCTCAGGAAAGAAAACAGAGAAAACCGAGTCTGGTTCGCAAACCGAGACAAGGCACAGAAGAGGATTCGGAAGTTCGGAGGCAGGGCGCACGGCCGCGACTCTGAGACTTCTAAATGAGCACAGTATGCAATATCACCGAGCGCTCAATCGGTGACGTCTGAGCCTTAAGGTCGGTCAAAAATGGGGTGTCTACACCCATTTACTATTCAACGCCACTTGACTTGTTTTCAAGATATAAATAAGAATTTTGTTTTATGTCTCTACATTGTCATGCACAATCTAGATATTATGAAAATGTAAAACTAATCATTTTCATTTCTCATCAAATCTTTAAAATTTTAGTGAACAATTAAATTGATATTATAAGCCAATTATCATTCTATTAATTTTTTAATCTTTTGTTATAATTTCTCATTTAATTTGTAAACCAAACATGAGAGAATTATTTTTATCATATTTTTTTCATTAATTCACTCAATCTGAACATGCTTAATCACTTTAAAAAAATTAAATAAATTATCACTTTATTTGGTGCAATTTATTATAGTCATTTAAAAAAAATTGATACAACATTTACTTATAATTTATGAAATAAAATAACTAAATAAATTGAAACAATTAATTATTTAAAAATTGAGAAAATATTACTTTTTACTTATGATTAAACATTTCAATTTGAGAAAGATTACACCAAACACACCCTATATTTTCAGGAATTCTTTTTTGGGGAGAAATTTCACTTAATAATTAATTTTAAAAAATAATTATAAATAAATAATGAACTTTATAAATATTTTGTTTCTTCTAATTTTTATGAATCAATAGTATTAAATATTGTTCTCCCACACATGGGTCACTTTCACATTTTTTACTTATTGGGTTTTTTTTTTCACTTTTCCATTAAATTTCTTTACCCAGCTATAAATGCAATCTCTGTCCACCTCAAGGAAGGGACAACTAGGCATGTGTAAAATTATGCCATATACAAGGACCTAAAAGAAAATTCCTTAAAGTTTTGGCAGGCCGTGCCATCACATACAACCCTGAAGTCAAATCCATACTTCAACAGTCAGCTCTATTTCAAAACATTAACATCCTTAATTCCACCAATATGTAATCAACCTAAATCATTGTATCAGTTTATTTATCGATGGGTTTAAAAGCTTCAAAAATCACCAAATGGTTTTGACCAGACTAAAGTAGTAGTATGTGATGCAATATATTAATGTCAATCTTGTGTACCCATGCTTTGGTCCAACTTATTCTATACATACTCTATCAATCCTAACATTACCAGAATATGAGAACTCCTCTCATTCAATGATTTCCATTGAGGCCTCCACATGACCTTCAATTTCACTAGATGAATAGAAAGCATTTGAAAACCTTAAGGAACAAATCACTGAACGAAACCGCTGGTTCATTATCAACCAACCAGAAAGGGAAGTCATCATTCTGAAGTTGTTGTAATCTATTGTGTTGTAATAGATAGCAAAATTACAAAATTGTTATTGACCAACAATGAAATGTTATGTATTGAATTGAAACCCACTGACTGCAACAAATACATGATGCGTGACACAATTCTGTTCACTCACCTACATGACATCATCAAGTGGCAACATATGTGTAAACAGGTCTATGTTCTTTGAAAGAACCCTCTGCAAATGCCAAACCGTGACCACAATGAAATGCAATTGATCCATACAGGTACTTATTCTCTGCCACAACGCCTCCTTCGCCTTTCTCCTACTTCCAATTTGTGGTGTACCACTCCTCTGTATCCCTCTCGGGTTATATCCTCCATTGGACTGTCCCGAAATAGCCTTTATATCCAATGCAACACTGACACTCTTCACACCCTAGCTTTTATACTTGCTTATCAAACCATCCACTGTAGCTCTCAAATCACCAAGATTGTAAAAAAGTTACAAACCAGCCCCAACCTCAACTTGATTCAACCCTTTCAATCCCCTCTCCAAAACCCTTATCCCCTCCGACCAGTTATGAATAAGCTTGCAGGGATTGCTGTGATTGATGAGGAATTGAATTGGGTATTCGAAGCTGGACAAGCGGATGAGCGTTTTGGAGAGGGGATTGGAAGGGTTGAATCAAGCTGAGGTTGGGACTGGTTTGCAAGTTTTTTTAGAATCTTGGTGATTTGAGAGTTACATTGGATGGTTTGATGAGCAAGTATAAGAGTCAGGCTGTGAAGAGTGTCAGTGTTGCATTGGATATGAAGGCTATTTCGGCATGGTCTGGTGGAGGGTATGGACTGGGAGGGATACAGAGGATTGGTACACCACAGATTGGAAGCGGGAGAAAGGCAAAGGAGGCGCTGTGGCAGAGAATGAGTACCTATATGGACCAATTACATTCGATTGTGGTCGTGGTTTGGCATTTGCAGACGATTCTTTCAAAGAAGAGAGACCCGTTTACGCATATGTTGCTGCTTGACGAGGTCATGCAGGTGAGTGAACAGAATTGTGTCATGCATCATGTATTTGTTGCAGTCAGTGGGTTTTAATTCAATACATAACATTCCATTGTTGGTAAATAACAATTTCATAATTCTGCTATCCATTAAAACACAAAAGATTACAACAACTTCAGAATGATGACTTACTTTTCTGGTTGGTTGATAATGAACCAGAGGTTTGTTCAGTGATTTTTTTCTTGAGGTTTTCGAATGTTTTCTATTCATCTAGTGAAATTGAAGGTCATGTGGAGGCCTCAAGGGAAATCATTAAATGAGAGGAGTTCTCATATTCTGGTAATGTTAGGATTGATAGGTATGTATAGAATAAGTTGGACCAAAGCATGGGTACACAAGATTGACCTTAATATATTGCATCACAAACCACTACTTTAGTCTGTTTAAAACCATTTGGTGATTTATGAAGTTTTTAAACCCATAGATAAATAAACTGAAACAATGCTTTAGGTTGATTACATATTGGTGGAATTGAGGATGTTAATGTTTTGAAATAGAGCTGACTGCTGAAGTATGGATTTGACTTCAGGGTTGTATGTGATGGCACGGCCTTTCGAAACTTTAAGGAATTTTCTTTTAGGTCCTTGTATATGGCATAACTTTACACATGCCTAGTTGTCCCTGCCTTGAGGCCATATCTGCCATGACTTCCAATCCACCCCAACTAGGAGATTGTGACTGGTTAATAGTCATTGACTACCAAACACCTAATTGTAAAAAATACAATATGTGACTTTGTGCAAATAATGTGAAAGGTTAGGCCTGCTTGTACACAATCCATCCTTCATGCCACCCTTATTAATAGGGAGTAAGACTATAGCTTGACTTTTTCGTGCCCCCTTTCAGAGAGCTTGAATTGGTCCTACAGTTCGGGCTCCTATCACGGTTTTGAATCTAATCTCACAAAGTGCAATGTAAGACTGATAAATCACCAAAGAGTCCAAATTCGAAAATTGGCTTTGAAAAATCAATTTTGAATCAAAAAGTGCCAAACATGGACTGCTTTGCCAGATTTCAGAGTCGCCACCTAAATATTTGGTTTTTGGAAAATTTAGGAAACCCTGACTCGTGCCTAAGGCCACGTGTCCGTCATCACCAAAGTTGCCTCGGCTCGGGAACTTGGGTACGAGAGGGGAAGGTCATGAAATGACCACCCCCGCTCGCCCGATCAAAGATCGGCCTCTACTAAACATGATATGTTGTTTTTGAAAACACACGTGTTCTTATTCCGGTTATTAGCTTAACTTACTACGTGATGCGCACAACATACAAGTATAGACTAAATCACTCAATTTGGAACAAAACATCTCATGTTTGTTTTTTCAAAAATGGTTTGAAGTTGCTACCCTCAAGTAGGCTAAAATGCGGATTTTCCACTCTCAAGTGGGCTTAAAACATGATGATTTGCCACTCCAAGTGGGCTTAAAACTCACATTTTGATGAATTGTTTCAATTCAAGTAATGAAGCCTTCATCCACAGGTATTCATGCAGTTTAGACACTTAAGCAAATAGCCTCATGGCAAGCATGCTATCATGGTGTAGACACCCCATTTTGACCCCTCGGACTTGGGCGTTACTGATGGTTTACCTGGTGGAGAAAACTGTGCAGGGCAAAGGTCCAGTTTCTTCGGCAAGGAGAGAGACAAATCTCAACTTCACACCCCATTTTGGACCAAAACTATTTTGGATGGTTTTCAGACCTTAAAACCCTCTCTTTCAAAACATTTTTGAAATAAAATTCCCACGATGATCTGACGCTCGCATTTCGGTAAATGTTGCGCTTTTCGGTAAATTGAGCAAGGACGAAGTGGAGATGAAAGAAAGAGAGATGAAATCTTTGAAAAATCTTTCAAAACACCTTACTTGGGGGTTTGAAGTTGAAGAGAAGAGGAGAAGAGGGGAGAAACCAAGTCAGAGAAGAAGTTCGGCATGAATCCGGGTAGAAGAGGGTCGAGCAGCCCTCGCTGAATCGGGCTTATTCATCGTCATACTTGGAGTTTAGCTATGAGGCCACCACCGTTGGAAAGAAGACTTCCGGGGCTTCATTTTTCATTCAAGAATCTCTTACATCCAAGTCGGGTGGGGGAGATATGATTGGTTGAAATTGGGCATCATCCTGGTTGGATCGAATCTGCGCGGCTTCACCAAAAAGGACATAACTTTTTGCACAGAAGGAATTTTAATGCAAGGTTTGCGGCATTGGAAAGCTAACTTCCGGGGCTTCAATCTGGACACCCACTGGTACTTTTTGGACCTCATCGTCCACCCATCGACACTCTATTTATCCGACCGGCCAGTATAAATTGCAGGTCGGCAATATATTGTGCCGACCGGCAATTTATTTGGCCGATGAACCTTTTTCTTGGCCGGTTTGACCCTTTTGACTCTTACAGGCATGGTGCATGCCAGCTGTGCCAGCTGGAGTGCACAGACCCGACCCCCCATGCACATGTGTGGTTGTTTTGCACCTTTCCACCCTTTTGGCCCCTTTTTCCTTCTAGAAGATTGACCCTTTGGCCAAGCTTCTTGGGGAAGCTTGGCCAGCTATCTTAGCTTCTCCTAGAAGCCTTGGACCATTTTCACCCTTTGCCCCTTTTCATTTAGCTTCCTTGGGAAGCTTAGAGCCTTTTCTTTGTCTATAAGAGCTCTTCTTCTCCATTGCTAGGGTTAGAGTTTTTGAACCAAAAAACCAGATATATACAGATATATATATCTGCCCTACACATTCTCTCTCTATATTTTCCCTCTCTCTCTCCTCCCTTGTGTGTTTTTTGTGGCCTAAAAGTGCATTTTTACCATAGTTTTGCACCAAGGCACCACACCATTACACCTTGCTTCAACCTTGAGGGGCTTAGAGGGTTGATTCTTGAGTTTTTGGGCTGTTTTTGATTAGAGGAGAGTGCTGCACTTGCTGTTCATCAAAGGTTCTTCAAGGGTAATCTTTTTACTTTAGATTCCCCAATCTTGCACAAGTTTTTAGCCTATCTTGCTTTCTGTTTTGAGCTTTGTGTATAACATAAAAAAATCTTGTATTTGCATGCTTAAGATCTTTCATTAAGACCACTTTGGTGTTTGGGGTTGTTTGACCCCTCTTAGGCCTTGTTTGGCCTCATTTTTGTGCATTTTTTGTGAGCTTCGGGACCACCTTGTATTGGCCCTCCCACCACTGAATCTTGAGGGATTTCAGTGGTGGAGGTGGTGTTTTGAGGTCCTAAGAAGGAGAGGGGTGATCCTCTCCTTTGTTGTCTTGTTTACTAGCATGTTTGGCCCTTTAAAGAGCCCTCATTTGCACACTTCTTGAGCTTGGTTCAGGCATTTTTCAGTGGGTTTTAGGACCCCCATAAGCCATTTCCAAAGTTTTTTTGGTCATGTTGAGTGTCCCTCTTGCATGTGTATAACAACCCCTTGCATGGCCTTCCAAAGGAGCACCTCATTCTAACATGTATTGGCTTCATTTCAGTGGTTATTTGGGCATATTTTCGCATGTTTTATTCACTGATTTTTGATGGTTTGGTCAGATTTCATATGCTTCACATACATGCCATACAACTCATGCTTACTAGCCTATGTTGCATGTTTGTTTTGGCCAAGCATGCTAGCTTATTTTGGCTACATTTCATACATGTTTTAGCATTATTTTGGGCTGCATAGGGACTGTTTGTGGCTGTCTTCATCATTCGAGCATCGCTTTGCATGTTTATAGTGTATTGCATTTCACTAGCTTTAGTGCTTGAGTCCTTAACAATGCATTACATGAGTGTTTGCATGCTTTGGAGTAATTTTGGAGTCATTTGGCATGCCATTTCAGATCTGGAACACGCACCATTGTATGCCATATTTCCTCCTTGCCATGTTTTGGTAGAGTTGTATTTTTGTGCCCTAAGCTTGGTTAATGCATTGTGCATGCATTCCATATATTTTGTTGCCTCATTTGCATTGTCATGGCCACTGATTTTGGCATGCTTAAGAGCTACCCATGTTAGTTTAAGTCCATCTTTGCATGTTGTTGCATGCTAGTTAGGTTACATGTTGTTACATGCTTGCCTATTCTCACATGTTGACACATGTTTGCATATTGCACGTTCACATGCTCATGTTGCATGCTTAGCTTGCATGTTTAGGTTGCATATCATAGCATGCATCTCTTGCCTCTTGAATTGATTATGATAGAGGTTGGGGCCCATTATTTGTTTTGTGCATTTCATTCCATATTGAAATTGCACATTTTGACTCTTTGGCCATCATGCATGGAAATGCGTGATTGGTGGCCCGAGAGCCAAAGACCACCCTCATTTGAGTCATGAATATGATAAGAAGGGTGGTGGTGCAAACATTGCTTTGGAAATTCTATGCCATGCACTACCTGTCCTCTGTTGCTGTCAAAACTGTTTTCTGCAGGAAGTTTTTGCCGACCGGCAACATTTAGTGCCGACCGGCCATTGGTGAATGGCCGATATCTTCATCAGCAGCCGGTGGCATTTTCCCGTGGCCGTGGCCATCCCTCCCAGCCGATGATGTTCTGCAATGCTCATAGAAGGTTCTCTGGGACTTAGACAGTTTTCAGAGAAGAAAGGCAGTGAAAATAGGGGCAGTAGTGGCATGGTACGGGCTTCCGAGCAAGATGGATCGAGCATGCATCATTCGCGCATCCCGAGGCAGGGCTGCGGCCATCTCTATTCTGCATTTTGTTATTTAATTAAGGGTCTGTAATAATTAATTAGCTAGGATAGTTGATTTGTTATTTGGCCTATATATTCTTTCGGTCCCTCCGAGTGAGGGCGTATTTGTAATAAGTGTGCGTGAGTGTGTGTATGTCTTCCAACCCCACGTCTTTCTTCCCTTTTATTTACCTGCTTATGATGGTAGATTAGGGCATATTTGAATTAGCATACCTTATGCTATGCATGCGTGCATCCATACATTTGTTATACATACATCGGGCTCGGCACATCATACAAACTGCATTGTACTTCAATTTCAAATTGAATACGTGTTATTTATAGCATTCTACATGCCATGTTTAGGATAGCCGAGCCTGTCTAGATTGCATCTTTGCCTGTGTTGCATTAGCCACTTAACATGAACTAGGATCATGCATTTGATTACTAACTGGTTTCTGTCTTGGTTTGGAGTACTCGGTAAGCATTTATGTTTTAGCACACCGCATGCGTGTGAGTGTTGCCATAACAGCATGATTACCATAAGGCTAATTGCTTACGTGTTATAAACTGCCTGAATGCCTGTGGGTGAAGGTTGGATTGTTTGAGTTGGAATAACTCGTTGAAATCCGTATTTTAGCCTACTCACGAGTAGCAATTTCAAATTGTTTTCAAAACAAACGGATATGCAATGCTTATTTCCAAATTAGGCGATCTAGTCAATATTTGTTTGCTGTGCGCATAACATAGTAATTCTAGGCTAATAACCGGAATAAGAACATATAATGTTTTCAAAACAAGATATCATGGTTAGTAGAGGCCGGTCTTCAGACCGGGCGAGAGGGGGTGCTCATAGCTGACCTTCCCCAATCGTACCCAAGTTCTCGAGCCGAGGCAACTTTGGTGATGACGGACACGTGGCCTTTGGCACCGAGTCAGGGTTTCCTAAATTCCCCCATTAAAAAAATATTTAGGTGGCGACTCTGTATCTGGCAAAGCAGTCCATGTTTGGCACTTCTTTTCAAAAATCTGTTTCTCAAAACGATTTGCCGGATTTGGACTCTTTGGTTCAGATTAAGAACCGTGACAATTTGAGTCCGAACTGTAGTGAACCCAATATGAACGGAATGGGACCTCACCCTCCCGGGGCGTTCGGGGACGTCTACACATGGCAACACTCACACTCATGCAAGGATGCTAAAGCATAAAGACTCACAGAGTACTCCAAGCCAAAACAGAAAGCTAGTTAGAAATCATGCATGATCCTAGCTATGTTAAGCAATGTCTAATGCAACGCATGCAAAAATGCAACTAAAATAGGCTTGGCTATCTAATCATGACATATGATTGCAACACTTTGATATATGTATTCAAATAGGTATTAAAATACAATGCAGTTTGAATGATGCGCCGAGCCCAGTGTATGTAATATAAATGAATGATGCACGCATGCAAAGCATAAGGTATGCTAATTGAAATATGCCCTAAACTAATCATCAAAAGCTGATAAGTAAAAGGGAGAAAGAAATAGGGGTTGAAAGACACACACACACACACACGCACCCTTATTATAACAGTTTGCCCTTTCGATGGAGGGTTCGAATAAAAGAGAGCTAACTAGCTACGCTAATTAAACTAACTATTACAAAACAAAACTAATTAACTAACTAGTTAACTAATTACAAACACAAATGAATAGCTAAACGCAATAACTATTTAAGTACAGAATCGACAAGTTAACCATCTAAGCAAAGCAGTTAAAAGGAGCCTCGGGGCGAGGAATGCATGCATGCTCGGTTGCTTCTTCTTGAAATCCCGTCGCCTTGCCACCGGTTGCCTCTATTTGCATTTGCTTTGATTCTGAATACCAAACAAATCTTCAGGTTGTCTTTGCTCCAGAACCAGAACAACTTTGAACCATCTTCAAGCTGGTGGACTGTCGGCCACCTACAGTGGCTGTAGGCCACTTGTTGGCCACTTAAGGAGGCTGTAGGCCACTTAAAATGGCCGGTCGGCCATTTCCTCTGGCCGGTCAGCCAGTTGCTTCTGCACACTTCCAATTTGCTGCAAATAGAGTTCAACAAGGGCAAAGCAAGGCATTTGCAGGGTATGTGTGTACAACCACCCTCCTTATCATTTCTCAAGCTCAAAGGAGTGTGGTACTCAACTCTCAGGCCACCAACCGAGCATCGCAATGCACGATGGCCGAGAAGCCAAGTTTGTACAAGTTAATAAATGTACAAGTAACACACAAGACTCGAGAGGCCTCCACCCTATCATGCACAATCAAGGGGGACGACGACCAAGAAATGAGGCGCGCTTCATCACTTCAAGTATGAAACGCCCCTCGTTTCTCGTGTTTGGATTAACGTCCGATCCAAACACAATGCAATGCAACACACATGCAAACAACATGCCTATTTACCAATGCTAGAGTGGCATGCACAAGGCTATATCATGTAAGCCATGCATGCATGGCATGTTTAGTGTTTAGAAGCTAAGGCATCAAGGCTAGTGAAGTGTATTACACATGAAGCATGCACTACAATGCTCAAATGGTCAAACCTACCTCATGCCACAACAATGGTACAATCATGCTAGAAATGAAGCACCAAAAGCTACAACAACATACTCATGCATTGGCTCGCAAGCTAGACATTAAACACAACTCTCAAACACAATGAAGAAGTGATAAATAAGAGAGTATGACAGAGATGTAGGCATTGAAATTATATGCCAAATGATGACATATCATGCAAACAACACAAGTATGGCATGCTAGAGGACTCAAGCATTAAAGCTAGTGAAGTACACAACACTAGGACTATGCAATACTATGCATAAACAACCAAACCAGCCCAAAATAGAGCTATATCATGGCAAATCAGTGGCAAAAACATGCTCAAACTAAGGCTTAAAGGAATAGAAAATCATGCTCCTTTGGTAGCTCACAAATAAGGCGCAAAGGCACAACTTTCAAAAGCTCTCAAGGAGTGAAAGAAGTGAGAACATGACACATGTATATGCTTTGAAATTACATGCTAAATGATGCCAAAACATGCAACCATCACAAATATAGCATGCTAAGGTGCTCAAAACTCAAGACTAGCTAAGGCACTTGCACCATAGCCATATCAAGCAAGCCCCAAAGGACCAAGATCACTTAAAACAGTCCTAAGGCAGGTCAAAACAATGCTAAAAACATGATGGAGTGTAGCCAAAACAAGCTAGAATGGTAAGCCAAAACACTAAGCATGCAAGGCTAATGAGTGGGATTACACTACAAGTACCAAAACCAAGCAAGAGGTGACTCCATCAACCAAAATCAGAGTTGTAACATGGCAAAATAAGACCAAAAACATGCTAAGATGGTAGCCCAAATGTCACGACCCCAAACTGCCCCTAGTAGAATGGTGTCGTGATGGCCAGTAATCCGGGATTACCGAAGGCCAACTTACAAAAATCACACACAATCAGAGTATACATATGGGGCTAACATGTGCGGAAGCAATACGTTAAATCTAATTTGTCCATAAGAGCTGTGCATAGATCAAATGAAATGTCATACATCTTTAATTAAAGTCTTACAACTTGCATACAACAAAATAAAATACATATTACATCTTAACAAAAGGGCTTCACAATCCGACATAAATAAAATACACGAAGTACAAGGTCAAAAGCATAATCTTCATGGTTGCCGACATCCTTGATGCCGACCTAACATGCATACAAAACATCGGGCACAAAACACACATCTCGGCGTAGCCGACTTCTTGCTTGTTACCTACATATATATAGAGAGGGTGAGCTTGGATACTCAGTGAATGGTACAAGTAATAAAGGGTTAAATGAATGATTCCCGAAATCTTGTCAAAACAATACATATATCATAGCTTGTTCAAAACATGTACTTGGCATAACTTGTATCAAAACATGGGATGAACCGTATTCATCAATCTTGATCTTACAAAACTTGCTTACTTACTTAACAAAACAAGGGACTACACGATCCGTAATCGATTAGTCAAGGGTACTGCGAAAGTTTATAGTCCTCCAGCACAAGGGACTTGTGTTACTTAGGCCCGTAGCCCGCTTTAACACGAGAGACTTGTGTGTCACTTAGGCCCGTAGCCCGCTTTGACACTGTGTTACTTAGGCCCGTAGCCCGCTTTAACACGAGAAACTTGTGTGTCACTTAGGCCCGTAGCCCGCTTTGACACTGTGTTACTTAGGCCCGTAGCCCGCTTTAACACGAGAAACTTGTGTGTCACTTAGGCCCGTAGCCCGCTTTGACACTGTGTTACTTAGGCCTGTAGCCCGCTTTAACACGAGAAACTTAACTTGAATGTGCCATAAAAGCTTATAGTCCTCTGGCACGTAAGGACTTAACATGACGACATCAAAACAAAGCTTATACTTGATGCATAAAACTTAAACTTGATATACAAAATAGGGATAATCATTCATGCTAGAGTAAATACTTTTATCAAAACGAAACAAGGCTTTATCAAATCTTTATAACATAACTTTATTAAAAATACCACTCACTTAGTTCTTGGGACGTCGGGATCAAGGCAAAGGTCCAAGTCCTACAAACACATGGCAAAATCTACTGAATGTACTTCTCAAAACAAGCCTTACATGCATGCAAATGATCTCGGGAAAACATGCTGGAAGTCAAAACACTGTTTTACATGTCAGGAAGACATGCTGGGTACCAACCAAGTCTTTGCCGAGGTCCCACACCACCTGGCCGAGGTGTGGTTACCTAGGCTTCGGCGTGCGGCTGCATGCCGAGGTTCATGCGAGACAAACTAAAGGTGTAAGTGATCATGCAAGGTAGGCCAAGGTGAGATACGATGCTTGGCCTAAGTGTGAGGTCTAGGTAAGAGTGATCTCTGTGACTACACTTCGGAAGTGAGGTCTGGAGATCTGGGTTTCCACCCGTGAAGAACATGAAGAACATGAACATGAAAAACATGAATGAGATGAATGCCAAAATCATAACTTGTTTATACAAAAATCTGGGTTTTCATGCTATGAGTTCGAAAACGTGGACCTGGGTACCCATACTTAAAGATCATATGAAAACAAACACGAAAACATGCATCTTGGTGCAAACTCTTGGATCAAAACATGGCTTTTCTTGAAAAACACATGAATACTATTTTCTCTTTCTAAAACCGAACTTCAAAGCAATGCATGGCTTACAAATCATATTCAATCATGCAATGCAATAACATAAACATAAAGAACAACATGAGCAGATCAAGAATCTAACCTTAGAACACGGATCTAACGGTTCGATCTCTAGGGATCAAGCTTGGAAATCTATTCTCCCACAAGAACTCCTCTTCCTCTCCTAGAGCTTCTCTCTCCTCTTCAAAAAAACAAGGATATAACAAATGATAGGTTTTCTCTCTGCCGGCTGATTTAAACACTCAGCTCGGATACGTGGCAACGACTGGTTGGTTCTCCTAAAAAAGGTGATAGATTGACAAGACTTGTGTAAGACAAAGCGTATCTAACAAGCTACACGGCAAGGCACTCCGGCAAGTGATGACATCGGCTAAGGACAAAGCTTCGGCAACTAAGATGACAATGACCTCGGCTAGGAAGGACAACACTTGACTAAGCTGTGCCACACCTTGGCCTAGATGTGCCACACCTCGGTCTAGGTCATACCACTCCAGGACAAGATCACTTAGGTACAAAGATAACATCTCGGCCTTGGTGATGAACACCTCGGCCCAGATAGTGACATCTCGGCCAATATGCCTTGGTGAAAGGTGGAGGTCAAACAAAGTGGTTCCAAGGTAGTTCAAGGCTTAAAATGACCTCGGCTTGGAATGATCTAGGCTTAACATAACCTAGGCTTGGCATGACCTAGGCTTGGCATGACCTAGGCTTAACATGACCTAGGCTTGGCATGACTTAGGCTTAACATGACATAGGCTTGACATGACCTAGGCTTAACATGACCTAGGCTTGGCATGACTTAGGCTTGACATAACTTAGGCTTATCATAACAAGGGAGGAACAAAGCATACATATAACACTCAGGCAAATCATATACGTACAAAACAAGACAAGATTCATAAATGTTAACTTAACAAGACAAAAGTATGTGAATGCACATGAACATGACTAAGCCACAAATGTGGGTTGTTACACCAAAAGCTTAGGCAAGCATGCATACAAATTAGCCTATGATCAAGACATAAGGCACAACTCTCCAAAAGCATTGAAAGAGTGAAACATGTGAGAGTATGACTACACTACATACACTGAAATCATGTGAGAAATGAGGCCAAAGCATGCACACAGCTCAAGTAAAGCATGCTAGAGGCTTTAAAACTCAAAGCTAGTGAGCAAGATTGCACTAAGGCTATACAAAACAAGTCCCAAATGATCAAGACCACCCAAAATAGAGTTCAAGCATGCTAAAATATGAGTAAAAGCATGCTGAAATAGATATAAAACAAGCTAGAACAATGGGCCAAAATAGCAAGCATATTAAGCTAGTAAGCAAAATTTACACTACAAGTGTAAGAAGCATGCAAGAAGTGGCCAAGCCAGCCACAAGCAGAGCTAAAACATGTTAAAAAAGTCACAAAAACATGCTTAGATCAAGGCAAGGTATGGTAGAAAAACATGCTCAAGTATGAAGCCATCAACACAAGCAATCAAGACACAAGGAGGGGGGATGACTCCCTCCTATTTGGGGCCTCAAAACACACTTTCCACTGCTGAAATTCCTCTGAATTCAGTGGTTAAAAGGCCAAGAGAAGGTGATCTCAAAGGCCTTAAGGGATGGCACAAAGCAAAGCAAAACAAGCCACCAAAGGGGGTAGACCACCCCTAACTCAAACAAAGCCTCAAACAACCATTTTAAACACTTAAAAACAAAGCTTTTTGCAGTTGAGAGTAAGGCCTAAAAGAGCATGCAAGGATGACCAAATACTTAAGCAAAATAAAGCTTAAAGAGGGTAACTACTCACCCTTGAAGAACCACAGCAAAACAGTAACTTCTGAGGTACAAAACTAGCTTTTAGAACCCAACTATGACCTCCAAGAACCTCAGCTCAATGATGGTGGTGCTTTACTAGGTGTTTGTGTGCAAAAGTATGAAGAAACAACACTTTTGATTCAATATAGCACAAATATAGAGAGAGAGAGGGAGAATTCTAGTGAGAGAGGGATATCTTTTACTCTCTAAAAATCTGAACCCTTGAAAGGGAGAAAGAGCTCCCCTCTTATAGAATTCTAAGCCTCAAGCTTGTTTGACAAGCTAGAAGCTTGGTGCAATCCCTCCATACACGTGTATGGAAGATGCCTTATGTGCCCAACAGCTGGCAATAAAAATATCTGAAAAAGCAAGAAAATGGCCGTCGGCCACCTCAAGTGGCCGACCGGCCACTTCCACTAGCCTACTGGCCACCTAAAGTGGCCTACAGGGGGGATAAGTGGCTTACAAGAGCCAAAAGTGGTCGACAGCCTCTCCCCTCTCTCTAGGCAAGGGAACAAGGTATGGCACAAAAACAAACCAAAAGGAAGAGAGCTAAGAGGCCACAAGATAAGGCACTCAGCCGAAAGCTCTCGAAACTAGCCTACCGGCCACCGCAAGTGGCCTACAAGAGAGAAAAGTAGCCTACAGCTACAAAAAGTGGCCTACAGGCCTCTCTCTCCCTCCAGGCAAAGGCACCAAGGTAAGGGTCCAAAAACAAACCAAGAAGAAGAGAGTTAAGAGACCCCGAGACAAGGCGCTCAGCCGAAAGCCCCGAAAACTCAAAACGAGCACAGACATGCATAATCATCGAGTGCACAAATGATGACGTCTGAGTCTTAAGGTCGGTTAAAAATGGGGTGTTTATAGTTGCCCCTCTTTGACAGAACTTGGAAGTCATGAAATGACGGGAATGAATGTCAAAGCCCAGAGACGACCCATTTTTGACAAGGCCGAAGACTTAGATAAACAGGCAAGATAACAAAATAGATGCGCTCGCAGGCAGGGGCAAAATGCAAATGACATGTACAATGCAGAACATAATTTATGATTATGCAAAGAGGGTCGTAAAGAAATATCTAGATGCAAATGTTATGCAAAGAAATGCTACAGCAAACTCATACACAAGCAAGTAAGTAAACACGCCACGCGTGAGAATTACAGACCGAACTACATTTCATGCAGAAAGGATGTAAGAAAATATGCAATTTTAGCGAATTATGTGCGATAGATACACAAAGCGAACGAAGTGTGATAGATACACAAAGTGAACATGTATGATAGATATACAAAGTGAGCATGTGTGATAGATACACAAAGCGAACGTGTGATAGATACACAAAGTGAACAAAGTGTGATAGATACACTAAGTGAAACATGTGTGATAGATACACAAAGTGAAACATGTGCGATAGATACACAAAGTGAACGTGTGCGATAGATACACAAAGTGAACATGTATGATAGAGTGAGCATGTGTGATAGATACACAAAATGAACAAAGTGTGATAGATACACTAAGGGAGCAAATTGTGATAGATACACTAAGTGAGCAAAGTGTGATAGATACACTAAGTGAGCAAAGTGTGATAGATACACTAAGTGAACGTGTGATAGATACACAAAGTGAAACAAAGTGTGGTAGATACACTAAGATAACGTGTGATAGATACACAAAGTGAAAGAAAGATGATAGATACACTAAGGTAAACAAAGTGTGATAGATAAACTAAGATAACGACGTGTGATAGATACACTAGAGTGAGCATGTGTGATAGATACACAAAGCGAACGAAGTGCTAGATACACAAAGTGCGCAAAGTTCTCTTACCGAGACATAAATGATCTTGTGCGGAACTTCTCTGAATGAACCATATGCATCAGCTTTGAATGAACCGTACATACAATATCGTGCATGTACAAGAAAAAACTTGACAGGTACCAAAATGCATGCTCTATGCAAGAGTGCGACGATGTTAAGGCATACTCAATGCGAACATAAGAAGCGCATATTCTATGCAAGGGTGAGAGGTGCATATATTATGCAAGTGAAACGTGCGTACAATGCGAGTGAAACATGCATAGCAATGCAAGTGAAACATGCATAACAATGCAAGTGAAGCGGTGCATAGCAATGCAAGTGAAAAGTGCATAGCAATGCAAGTGAAAAGTGCATGCAATACGAGTGAAACATGCATACAATGCAAGTGAAAAGTGCATACATATTCCGTGCACAACAACAATACACTTCCAATGCAACACCAATAGCATGTTTGAAGTAAAATGTCGAATAAGGAAATCCATGCCTTAATGAGACCAATTCAAACGCAACCTCTGATTTACCTCTCGGAGGGATCACAATGTACTTTAAAAGGATACACCTCGCTCCTGAAGATTGACGATGAGTCGTGCATCAAAGACGTGAATCGAAGCTCCCGCGGGAACATTTTGAGCTGAAAAAGTGAACTCTTCTTGCACTTTTTCGAGGGCCAAGGACTTCAAACAGCATAAAAACACACAGGGAGAACCATGAACACCTGTAGGCCACCCCCAGGGACTGTCATCCACTTTTCAAGGTTGTAGGCCAATTAAGTGGCCGGTCGGCCAGTTTACAAAACTTGGGGCAATTTTGTCTTTTGATGCTCGGTTCTTTAAATAAACAACTCCAAACTTTATTTCATTCACACCTCTAGGCCGAAAACTCTTGCTCTCTCTCCCTAGACCCCTTTCCCTCTTAGATCCGGGCTTTGCACACATTTTCCAACGCCCCACGCGAAGTTGGTTCGCTAAAATCTTCCGATTTCCTTCACTTTGAACCGAACATAATTTGTTTTCGGAGCTTCTTTCTCCATTTTCACCATTTGAGGTATGTTTCCCTTGAATTTGTCTTGAGTTTGGCACCCTTTCCCGGGTTTTGACTTTCTTTGACTTTTTCTCTTCCCGAGAGTTGACTTTTGTTGGCTTTTGGCAATTTTTGCTCATTTTGCTCATTTTCGCCTACTTTTCAACTTCCTTTCAGATGGCAGACCATATTCCACACGATGGGGGTTCCCCGAGAGCAGAGGACGAGCCTGATATCATGCCATTGCCGCCGAGGATTCGGCCTTTCGACCCGGAGAGGTACCGTCCTCAGGAGCACGTACTACCACCGAGCACTGTTCGTCAATTTACAGACTTTGTACGACAGACACCCGCGGACTTGCTACTACGGGAGCCAGAGTCCCACTTGTTCCATGACACACCTAGGGTATGCACTGGACTTTTACATTTTCCGCAATGTACTTTAAATTTCTCGTATAATTTGTACTTTAGCACTGTGTTTCATTTGCTCATACTGAACACACTTCGCGCACTGTAGTTTGCTCATACTGAACACAGCTCACACACAACACTTTGCTCATTCTGAACATGGCTCACACGCAGCATTTTGTTCATTCTGAAACTGAATACAGCTCACATACAGCACTCTGTTCATTCTGAAACTGAATATAGCTCACACACAGCACTCTGTTCATTCTGCACACAGCTCATACACAGCATTCTGTTCATTCTGAAACAGGTGATTTCTCGCTTCACTCGAGGGTATGGATCGACTTTTGCGAGAGAGTGGTACTCAGACCTCCTAGGCGCCATTCGACATATTGTTGACGAGGCAGGCTTCAGCCTATTTTGCACAGGGCTCTCGCATCTAACGGCGAGCAGGACAGCTTTGGGTGCATTGGTAGAGAGGTGGTGGGATACCACCAACTCCTTCCACTTTTCTGCCACTAGGGATATGACGATGACCCCATATGATTTCTCTATGCTAACAGGCCTCGATATGGGAGGTCGGCCGATTCCGTACGACCCAGACATGGGGGAGTGAGAGGCAGCCTGGATCTACCTATTGGGAGCACCCCCACCATCTTCCGATCCGGCACAGTCAGGTATACATGGTTTTCAGACCACTTCAGACGGATCGAGCTCATGACTGTTGAGGACATAGAGCAGAATGCCCGTGGATTCTTGATGTACCTCCTCGGCACAACACTGTTCGCCGACAGGTCGAACACGGTCGAGCTATATCTTCTAAGCGCTCTGGTAGACCTGTCCCAGGTCCGGGATTATGATTGGGGCGGTGCTGGCCTTGCCACCCTCTATTGCTATATGAGTTCGGTCTCCCGCAGGAGCGGGGTGAGAGTAGGCGGCTATTGGAGAGCCTGGGAGGTATGCTTTACTTTTCAGCTTTGCAGTTCTAGCTATACTTTCTGCTTTGCATTTTCTTGCTTACTACATTTCTTGTATTTGCTGCATTCTGCATTGCACACATGTTCTACTTTCTGCATTATCTGTGTATTCTGTATTCTCACTGCCATTATCTCGTTTTTCCACAGTTATGGATGTACGCCTATTTCCCAGCGCTAGCTCCTGAGCTCGAGGTCGAGACACCTCTCGAGGTCCCTTACTTATGCCGATATGACGGGAGATGCCTGCCGAGGCCTCGGGAGACCCTACCATATCTCCGGCATTACTTTGACACGGTGCGGGCGATCGAGGTAATCCAGAACTCTCAGTTCCTTATGCTTTCAGCTTCAATTCATTTTGCATATCTAATGGCAACTAATCGATTCATGCACTTGCTATCCGTAGATCACTTGGCAGCCTTGGATAGCGATGCCAGGGTTCTCTCGGTTCTAGTTTGCTGGGGCATGGGCCACCTCCCGGTACCGGATCCTGTTCGAGGGACCGGTTGGTAGAGCCTGGTTTCTCGGAGAGCGCTTCATGCGCCAGACACTGGGCGATCCCCTTCAGGCAGTCCCTTTATCTCCTCCGTCAGACATGCACACCACAGAGAGTCTCTCCCCTCGGGAGGTTAGCGACCTCATGCAGGGTGCTGACGCAGTTCTTTTCCTCGAGGAGGGGGAGTACACGACATACCTCCATACATATCTAATGCCCTCATTGACAGGTGTTCGTGTCCCTATGAGGAGAGCTACTGACATTCCCTCGTCGAGCAGTGCCCGAGCTGCAGACGTCCCCTCGACGAGCAGGGCCAGAGCATCGAGAGGTAGGGCTAGGGGGATGCCTCCCACTAGGCAGTGTACTAGATGGCCAGATCCTCCGACAGAGTTGACAGGTTGGCGGAATGGGACGCTTTATCAGATCCCGCTTGAGCCCCCATTGCCAGATCATCGATATGTTAGGGCTTCTGACTTAGCACCGGTATGCATTACAACTTTCATTTATCACTCAGATACTCAGACATTCATTCACTGATGATTTCAACTTGCATTTGTAGCCTTCCATAGGATATGTCGAGGGGTTGCTGGAGGCGATGGCCTCACTTGAGGGTATGGTCTTGCGGACGGAGACGATGCTGTACTCCCACGGCATTCTGGTATTTTACAATTTTCTTGCATTTATCATACTTCTGATGACATACCAAAGCTGAACACTTCACTGCACTGATTCACTGTATGCATAGATCACATTTGATGCATCGCATTCACATACTATATCTGCTTGTACTCACTCCATACACCGTATTTGCATCTGATATAAATACTCTGGCTGATATATTCAAACTGCCTTTTCAGGTGACACCTCTACAGTCCGGGCCATCTGAGCCTCCTCCAGTAACAGGGAAAGGGATTCTAGCACGCGGCCGAGGGAAACGTCGGGCGCCTGTTAGACGTGATGACGAGTCTAGTGAGGAGGAGGAGCCTGCGAGTCCTCAGTCAGAGTCATCCGAGGGCGGAGGTGACGGCACCGACTCAAGTTTTGAGGATGGCGACGATGCTGAGGAGGGCTCTGAGGGCAGGAGCGGAGGCAGCTCTGGTTCAGATAGCGGTGCCGACGGCGACAGTGCTCCAGAGCTCGCTCGGCCGGGGAAGAGGGCGAAGAGGGCCTGTGGACGCGCTCCCGGGGAGAACTCTCCGAGTATCCACGCGTGCCTCGTGAGGGCCGCGAATTCTCGTTTTGTTCTCTGAGCTACCATAGTTTGGACTCAAAAGTCACGGTTCTGAATCTAATCTCACATTGTGCGATGTGAGACCGATAAATCACCAAAGAGTCCAAATCTGGCAAATCATTTTGGAAAATTGATTTTTATAAAGAAGTGCCAAACATGGACTGCTTTACCAGATACAGAGTCGCCACCTAAATATTTTATTGGGGAAATTTAGGAAACCTTGACTCGTGCCTAAGGCCACGTGTCCGTCATCACCAAAGTTGCCTCGGCTCGGGAACTTAGGTACGATTGGGGAAGGTCATCTATGAACACCCCCGCTCGCCCGATCAAAGATTGGCCTGTACTAAACATGATATTTTGTTTTTGAAAACATATGTGCTCTTATTCCGGTTAATTAGCTAATCTTACTATGTGATGCGCACAGCAAACAAGTATAGACTAGATCGCCTAATTTGGAACAAAACATTGCATATTCGTTTGAAAACGGTTTGAAGTTTGCTACTCGCAAGTAGGCTAAAATGCGGATTTCAATGAATTGTTCCAATTCAAGTAATCCAACCTTCACCCACAGGCATTCAGGTAGTTATAGCAAATAAGCAATTAGCCTTATGGAAAGCATGCTTTCATGACAACATTAACACACATGCAGTATGCTAAAGCGTAAACACTCACAGTGTACTCCGAGCCAAAACAGAGAACTAGTTAGAAATCATGCATGATCCTAGTTCATGTTAAAATGGCTAATGCAACACATGCAAAAATGCAACTAAAATAGGCTCGGCTATTCTAGAATGGCATATGAAATGCAACTTTGATACATGTATTCAAATAGGTATTGAAATACAATGCAGTTAGTATGATGCGTCGAGCCCGGTGCATGCAATACAGATGAATGGATGCACACATGCAAGCATAAGGTATGCTAAATGAAATATGCCCTTAAACTAACCATCGTAAGCGGTTAAGTAAAAGGGAGAAAGAAATGGAGGTTGGAAGACATGTATCACACACACGCACGCTTATTACAACAATGCGCCCTCTCGAAGGAGGGACCAAATGAGAAGCTAACTAGCTAATCTAAGCTAATTAAACTAATTATTACACAACAAATTAATTAACTAATCCTAGTTAACTAATTATTACAAAACGAATTGAATAGCTAACGCATTAACTAATTAAAGTACAATCCAAAGAAAAAGCAAGCTATCTAAGCATGGCAGCTAAGGAAAGCAGTAAATCAGGAGGTTCTTGGAGGGAGAAGACTGAATGCATGCAAGCCCGGTCGTCTCGTTCGGAAATCCAATGCGATGCCCTAATTCGCCTTTATTTTCATTTGTCCTCAGAACCTTGCACCAAGCTCTAGAAAGATGAAACTCCACCTTAGGAATCCTGTGGGAGGGTGGCCGACCACTTTTGGTCTCTCCAGACACCTGCCGACCACTTTTGGTTGTTGAAAAACCAGAAAAGTGGTCGGCCAGCTAGTTTTTCTGGCTGGCCGACTAGTTGTTGCTGCTGAATCCCAGTTTTCTACAACAGAGAGCAAGAAAGGGCATGACAATGTATTTGCAAGATATGTGTGCACAACCACCCTCCCTATCATGTCATGGACTCAAGGGGGTATGGTTCTCGACCCTCGGGCCACCAATCGCGCATTTCAATGCATGATGGCCGAGAGGCGAAGTTGCATAATTCAATATGGAAATGAATGCACAAGTAAACACATAAAGCCTAAAACTCTATCATGCTTGATCAAGAGCGTCGGCGACTGGGAATTAAGGCACGTTTCATCACTTGAAGTATGAAACGTCCCTCGTTTCCCATGTTTGGACTAACACCTATTCCAAACACAATGCAACAACAAGCATGGCATACACAAATGCGACTCAAACATGCAAGCATGGAATGCAACTCAAGCATGCAAATATGCAATATGACTTAAGCATACAAACATGCAAGGCAACATGAACAACCTAACAAGGCTAATGGCATGCACAATGCTAATGCATGCGACAACTAGCATATGCAATGCAAATATCAATTAGCATGCACAATGCAATGATGTAACCTAAGCATACACAATGCAAGGTATAAGGCACATACAATGCGATGAACATGGCATGCTCAATGTGATGTAATATAAACATGCAAACAAATGCAATAAAACATATTCAATGGACTTAAACCAAAAGGGTGGACCTCAGCCATGCCCAAATCAGTGGCCATAATGCTAAAACGAAGGCATCGAAAACACATACAAGCATGCATGCCAATTGGCTCACCAATTAAGGTACTAAGGTGCAACTCTCAAGAACACTTAAAAGAGTGAAAAACATGGAAGTGTAGCAACACTAAATGCACTGAAATGAGGTAAGAAATGATGCCAAATCATTCAAACAACACAAGTATGGCATGCTAGGGTCCTTAAAGCATGAAGCTAGTAAAGAGGACTATAAAGGAGGCATGCAATACATGGCACAAATGCATGAACTAAGCATGGACAGAGCTCAAGTAGGTCAAAATAAGGACCTAAACATGCTGAGATGGAGGCTCAAATACCTAGGCATGCAAGCATACAAGCTAAGGCATAAACTAGGCAACAATGCACAACACTTAAAGACATTCAAAGCATGAATGAAGTGAGAATATGGTAGTCCTAAATGCTCTGAAATGTCATGTTAGGTGATGCCAAATCATGTACACACACAAATGAAGCATGCAATGGTGCTCAAAGCTTGAGGCAAGCAAGGGCATTTGTACTACAAGTATACAAAACATGAAGCATGTGACCAAGGCAACCCAAAACAGTCCTAGTACATGTTAAAATGAGTCTAAAACATGCATGGAAGTAGGCCAAAATATGCTAGCATAAAGGGCATGAAGCATGGTGAATGCAAGGCAAATAAGGTGGATTACACTACACCTATTAAGACCAAGCATGGGATGACTTGACCAATAAAAATTAGAGTTATATCATGGCAAAATAACCCCAAAAACACATTGAAATGATGGCTCGCAAGCTATGGCAAGAAGGCATACGTAATGGCTCATGTTAAGGCATAAAGGGGCAAACCCTCCAACGCATTGAATGAGTGACAAATGTGAATGTATGGCCATGAAACATGGACTGAAATCACATAACAAGTGATTCCAAATCATTGAAATAGGCCAAGCAATGCATGCTAGAGGATTCAATACACAAGGCTAACAAGCTAGATTGAACCAAGGCTATACAAAGCAAGTCATGCATGACCAAAACAACCAAAATCAGACCTTAGACATGATAAAACATGAACAAAGTCTTCTCAGAGCTAAGCCAAAAGCATGCTAAAATGACATGTCAAGGCATGATGCATGTTAGGCTATTTCATGGCATTACACTACAAGTGCATGAGGTATGCAAGGGCCAACCAAACCAAACCAAAACAGAGTCATGACATGGCAAAACATCACCAAAAACATGCTGAAATGGAAAGAAAACAAGCTAGAATGGCATGCTACTTCATGAGGCATACAAAGCTAGTTTGTGTGATTTACACTACAAGTGTATTAACCATGCATGGGGTGACCAAACTAAGCAAAAAAAGTGGTATGCCTCAGCAAAATAACCACAAATACAAGCTAAGATATGGCCAACACAAGCTTAACAAAGGTGCTCAAACATGAGGCATATGAAGCAAGTAAACAAGACATAAGGAGAGGGGATGACCCTCTCCTATTTAGGACACCAAAACCACCTTTACACCACTAAAAATCCTCTGGATTTCAGTGGTAGAAAGGTCATGCAAAGGGTTCAACAAGAGCCTAAAGGGATGGCTCAAAATAAGGCCTAACAAGGCCTAAGAGGGGGTGAATCACCCCAAACGAAAAAGTGACCTAAAACAACTATTTTAAGCACTTAAAAATGGAACTTTCTTTCAGTTATAAGTTAAGCTCAAAACAGCATGAAAATAGGCTCAAAAGCTTAAGCAAGAATGGGGGTTTTAAAGGTCAAAGACTCACCCTTGAAGACCTTCTTTACTACTGCAACTCCAGCAAGTTCTTTGAGCTTAAATCAGTCCAAGAACACCAAAAACAACTCCTTAGCACCTCAGTTACCCAAGGATGGTGTTTGAGTGTGTGTTTGTGTGTTAAACTAAGACAAATCTACACTTTTGAAGCACAAAAATGAAGAACCAAGGATGATAGATACAAAACTATATGTATCTCTCTAAGGGCAATTTTCTGAACCTAGAGGAGGGAAAAGGGGCCTCCCTTTTATAGAAACTAAAAGGCAAAGCTTCTTGGAGAAGCTAAGCTTCAAACAAATCCCTCCATACACGTGTATGGAGGATAGCCCAAATGTCCTCCAGCTGTGCCAGCTGGAGGAAAATATCTCCAAAAAGGTGTTAAAAAGCAGCTGACCACTTGAAGTGGTCGACCGACCACTTCAAGTGATCTCTGAGAGCAACAACTGGTCGGCCAAGGTGGGAGAGGGCCCAAGGCTTGAAAACAATGCAAAGGTGTGGTGGCCGACTAGAAAAGATGGCCTAAAGACCAAGAAAGCTAGTTGTCGAAAACTGGCTGGCAGAAGGAAAAGTGGTCTCCAAGGAGAAAAATGGTCTCCCACCCTTGTACCACCTTCCAAACAAGGAAAACAAGGTTTGTACCAAAAACAAACCAAAACGGATGCAAGACGAGAGATCGGGAGGCAAAGCACGCGGCCGAAAGCCTCGAAAACTAGTCTACGAGCACCAAAAGTGGTATGCGACCACAAAAGTGGTCTCCCGGACCACAGTGTTCCTCTAGGCAGAGGCAACAAGGTATGGTTCAAAAACCACGCCAAACGGAGAACGTTAAGCGGTCCCGAGACAAGGTGCGCGGCCAAAGGCTCCGAAAATCAAAAATTAGTCTCCAAACGGGAAAAGTAGCCTATGACCACAAAGAGATGGTCTACAAGGCCACTCCCTCCCTCCAGGAAGAGAAAACAAGATTCGGTCTACAAACTGAGCCAAAGCACAAAGAGTTCAGAGGCTTGGAGGCAAGGCTCTCAGCCAAAACTTTGAAACCTCTAAACGAGCACAACATGCACCATCACCGAGCGCTCAATCGATGACATCTGAGTCTTAAGGTCGGTCAAAAATGGGGTGTCTACAGTTACCCCTCTTTGACAGAACTCGAAAGTCATAAGTGACGGGAGTGAATGTCAAAGCCCAGAGACGACCCATTTTTGACAAGGCCGAAGACTTAGACAAACAGGCAAGATAATAAAGAGATGTGCCCGCAGGCTGGGGCAAGATGCAAATGACATGCACAAAGCCGAACATAACTTATGATCATGCAAAGAAAACTGTAACGAGGCAAATATGCATGATAAATGCAACAGTTTAAGCAAGCGAAAACGAACCAAACTACATTACATGCAGAAAGGATGTAAGATAATTATACGATTCTCACTACGTCTCACGCGGAGAAGATACAATACCGTCTGGTTCGTCTGGTCGCGCCAGCTTCAAATGAACCGTACATACAATATCGTGCCTACAAAAGGAAGAAACTCAACAGGTACAATATTGTTAGAAACATGCATAGCAATGCAAGTGAAAAGTGCGTGACAACGCAAGTGGAGGGATGCATGACAATGCAACCTAAGTGTGATGCATAATAATGCGGAAGGGGTGCATAGCAATGTAATGCACTAACAAGTGCAGATGAGGTGCGCAAGATAGCGTGAATGATGCAACGCACAAAACAGTACGATGAGGTGCGCAAGATAGCGCGAATGATATGCAATGCACAAAACAGTGTGATTGAGGTGCGCAAGATAGCGCGAATGATATGCAATGCACAAAACAGTGCGATTGAGGTGCGCAAGATAGCGCGAATGATACAATGCACAAAACAGTGCAATGCGCTAAATAGCGCGATAAAATGCATGCACAATGCAAGTAATAAATGGACACGCAGTAGATGTAAAGGGGGACACATTCCAACCATGCGGGAATCATGAGAGAAGGAAAAATAACAAATCAGGTGCATACACAATGCAACCTGAGATAAATTCCAAACACGCTGAAATCGTGTGAGGAAGAACCAAACTCTAACCATGTTGAAATCGTGAGAAGAGGTCAACAAATTCCAAACACGCTGAAATCGTGTGAGGAAGAACCAAACTCTAACCACGCTGAAATCGTGAGAAGAGGTTAACAAATTCCAAACATGCTGAAATCGTGTGAGGAAGAACCAAACTCTAACCATGCTGAAATCGTGAAAAGTGGTTAACAAATTCCAAACATGCTGAAATCGTGTGAGGAAGAACCAAACTCTAACCACGCTGAAATCGTGAGAAGAGGTCAACAAATTCCAAACACGCTGAAATCGTGTGAGGAAGAACCAAACTCTAACCACGTTGAAATCGTGAGAAGAGGTTAACAAATTCCAAACACGCTGAAATCGTGTGAGGAAAGGGACAGAGGGAGAAACAAAGGGACATATCCCGGTGTTTCTGAATAAGAAGGAGAAACATAGGGACGTATCCCGGTGTTTCGGAAAGGTATAAGCATTGGAACGTATTCCAAATGCTCTTAAAGAGGGAGAAACATAGGGACGTATCCCGGTGTTTCGGAAAGGTATAAGTGTAACAACGCCCGCGGGGGACCTCGCTACAGTTCGGACTCGATTTGTTGTCGCGGTTCTTAATCTGAACCAAAGAGTCCAAATCCGGCAAATCGTTTTGAGAAAACAAATTTTTGAAAGAAGTGCCAAACATGGACTGCTTTGCCAGATACAGAGTCGCCACCTAAATATTTTATTTTGGAAAATTTAGGAAACCCTGACTCGTTGCCTAAGGCCACGTGTCTGTCATCACCAAAGTTGCCTCAGCTCGGGAACTTGGGTACGATTGGGGAAGGTCACTTCGTGAGCACCCCCGCTCGCCCGATCAAAGATCGGCCTCTACTAACCATGATATCAAGTTTTGAAAACATTGTGTGTTCTTATTCCGGTTATTAGCCTAGATTTACTATGTGATGCGCACAGCATACAAGTATAGACCGGATCGCCTGAATTGGAACAAAACATTTCATGTTTGTTTTTGAAAATGGTTTGATGGTGCTACTCGCAAGTAGGCTAAGATGTGGATTTGCCACCCTCGGGTGGGTTTTAGAAAAGATGGTTTTGCCACTAACTAGTGGGTTTAAAACTCTCAGTTTTAATGTATTATTCCAATTTAGGTAATTTGACCTCCATCCACAGGCATTCAAGCAGTTATATCACATAAGCAGCTAGCCTCATGGTAATCATGCTATTTATGGCAACATTCACACGCATGCGATATGCTAAAGCATAAAAGCTTACCTAGTACTCCAAGCCAAAACGGAAACTAGTTAGTAATCATATGCATGATCCTAGTTCATGTTAAGATGGCTAATGCAACACATGCAAAATGCAACTATAATAGGCTCGGCTATCCTAAAGATGGCATGTGAAATGCTGCAACTAACAAGTACTCAAATTGGAATTGAAATACAAGTGCAATTAGCATTATGTGCCGAACCCGATGTATGTAAAGCAAATGTATGGATGCACGCATGCATAGCATAAGGTATGCTAATTTAAATATGCCCTAATACTAACCATTGAAAGCAGGTAAATAAAAGGGAAGAAAGACGTGGGGTTGGAAGACATACACACACGCACCCACACTTATTACACAATTGCCCTCGCTCGGAGGGTCCGAATAAATATTACAGTCCAAATAAATAATACTAAATTAATTATTACAAAACTTCTAATTAATTAACAAATTAAATGTAAAAAGAAGGTGGCCTCAGCCCTGCCTCGGAATGCGTAAATGATGCGTGCTCGATCCGTCTTGCCCGGAAAGCCCGTACCATACCACTGCTGCCTCTGTTTTCACTGCCTTGCTTCTCTGAAGACTGCCAAAGTCCCAGGATATCTTCTATGAACACTTAAGAACACCATCGGCTAAGGGAAATGACCACCGGCCATGGTAAAATTCCATCGGCTGCTGATGAAGCTATCGGCCATTCACCAATGGCCAG
Source organism: Camellia japonica (assembly GCA_030407325.1). NCBI lineage: Eukaryota > Viridiplantae > Streptophyta > Magnoliopsida > Ericales > Theaceae > Camellia > Camellia japonica. The sequence continues at coordinate 4,518,858 of JAPPVO010000031.1, read as the reverse complement.
TCGGCACTAAATGTCGTCGGTCGGCAAAAACTTCCTACAGAAAACAGTTTTGACAGCAACAGAGGACAGGCAGTGTATGGCATAGAATTTCAAGCACATGTAAGCATGGTCATGTTCCCTATCATGTATTGAACTCAGGGGAGCATGGCCCTCGATCCTTGGGCCATCAATTGTGCATGATAGCCTAAGGGACCAAGCTTGCCATTCAATGTAAAATGCATGCAACACACAAATGAGGACTAAGACCCTATCATGTCAAAGTCAAGGGCCTCGGTGACCAAGGGTTGAGATGTGTTTTGTCACTTGGAAGTACAAACACCCCTCAACCCCCACACTAGGTTTGACACCCCAAACCAAGCAATGTAATGCATGTATGCAATATGGCTCAAGTTATGCAACATGGCTCAAATATACAAATGAGGCTAAGTAAACAAACATGCCAAAATGTGATGTAAACTAAACATGCAAATGTACAATGCT
>JAPPVO010000031.1:4462765-4518278 GCA_030407325.1 Camellia japonica | reverse complement strand
AGGTTGCATAGCATTGAGCATGCATCCCTTGCCTCTTGATCAACCATGATAGAGGTTGGGGCCCCCTTTATGTGTTGTATGCATTTCATTTGATATTGAATTGCACACTTGGCTCCTTTGGCCATCATGCATTGAAATGCGTGATTGGTGGCCCGAGGGTCGAGAGCCATACTCCTTGAGTCTTAAACATGATAGGGAGGGTGATTGTGCATACATCGCTTTGAAAATGCACGGTATGCACAGCATGGAGGACGAGAGAGCTTTTGGCCCCCACTCCCACTTTCAGTTGCATCCTTTCTGATGAGTGCATAGCTTGGCTTGATGAAGAGGCGTAGGTTGGGCCTACTTTGACATCAGAGGTTTCCACAAGCTTTGGGAGGGGGCACAGGACCACCTGACCACAAGCTTTGGGAGGGAGCATAGGGCTAGAGCGGCGAGTACCCCCTCAATGAGCAGATCTCGAGCATAGAGAGGCAGAGTTGGGGAGATGCCCACCACCAGACAGAGTGCCGGATGGCTAGACTTGCCTACATCATTGACTTACCGGGGACGTTCTGGGGAGACTTGCCAGATCCCCATCGAGCCTGCACCGGCCGAGCGCGCTCTTGCTGGAGTTCAAGTCCGGACCCCGGTATGTCCCAAACTTTTGCATTCTACATATTTACTTCATTTCAATTATGCTTTGTGGAATACTAATCTCTTCAATGCACTTGCAGGCACCTATTGAGTACAAAGGACATGCTCTTGACTTAGTAGCTTCCTTGACTGAGATGATGCAGACGAGCTTGGACCTACTCAGCTTCTACAGGATCCCGGTAATCTTTTTTCAATTTGCATTTCATGCCATGAAATTCTCTGCTAATGCATTAGCATTTACACAGTTCCTTACTACGCTGATATGATACTTTACAATAAAACACTGCATTGATACACTGTCCCCATACACTGCTCACAGCATAGACACACTGTAATCATTTACTGCTCACAGCACATCATCTCTTGCTTCAAATATACTACATCTGCTATATACCGCAATTAATACCTTCTGACATACTCCCCTTTTCCAGATCCCTTTCGAGACGTCAACTTCATTGGGTGCCCCAGCAGGAGTGGCTGCAGGACCTTCAGTACCACCTCCAGTAGCACACAGCCAAGGAAGACATCGGAGGCCTACCAGACGCGGTGATGACGACGAGTCCAGTGAGGACGAGGAGGCAACGAGTCCTCAGTCAGAGTCAGCCGAGGAGGGCTCCGAGGATGAGAGCGGGGATGGCTCTGGTTCAGACAGCGGTGCTGATGGCGATGATGCTCCATAGTCCTCTCAGTCGAGGAAGAGGATGAGGAGGGCCTCTTGGTCCTGAGTTGGATGGCACCGATTCAGACGCCCTTGCTTTTTGCTTTATTTCTCTTTTTGCTTTAGTTTTTGCACATTGTACAGCCTTAGGCAGTTTTATTTTCTTTAAAACTTCGTACCTTGTGTAAAGAGAAACCATGATGGAATGAAAACAGCTTTTTGTTCAAAAAGTGTTGCATTTACATTCTAAGCATCGCATCGCATCATTTTGCACAAACATGAGATTGATGGAAATTGAACATTTGTTTATTGCAAAGTCAGGTAGTGAACCGACACAATAAACAAAACAAAACAACTTAAGGGACAACTCAATAAGCAAGACAATGACTCAATAAACAAATTGCAACAACTCAATAAGAAAAACTTAACAACTCAATAAACAAAGTTTAACAACTCGATAAATAAAAGCGAGAAACTTGAGCATAAGTTGACAAAACTACTGCAGAACGCATCTAGAGTGGAACAAAACATAGATTTTTAGCACTCCCAGTACACAGACAGATGAAGACAAACCTGCTGGGGACAAACAGTGGCTGTCAGCCACTTATAGCCATTGCCGGCCACTTTTGCTTCTGTGGACGGCCGGCCGGCCAGTTAAGGTGGTCGGTCGGCTACTTGAACTAGCCGGCCGGCCAGTAATTCTGGGTATCTCCAGATTTCTGCCATCTGTCCCCCACTCAATGCTCTATCTTCTATAAAGGTTCCAGCTTCATGGGTTCCTCATTCCAACTCCATTTTTGCTCCAAATGGAAGCATTTCTTGCCCAAAACCTCACAAATTGGATTGCAAACTTGGATGGCTCGGAAAAGTTGAATTTTCGAGGTTTCGGAATAAATGCACTATTCACGTTGAGCCGATCCCCGTTGCATTTTCCGTTCCTCCATGCCGCGGCCAGGTGTTGGAATCCGATCACTCATGTTTTTAGCTTTGGTGGACAAGAGATATGTCCCACTTTTGAAGATTTCCACGCTCTAATGGAATCTCAACGCGATGAAGAGATCTTGCCCCAGTTCCACTTTGGCCACATCCAAGCCTTAGGACAGATGTGCAGGCTTACTTTGCGTGATGCTCGGTCTTTGATTCGTGACGGAGAAATGGACATTCCGAGCTTGATTCATTGGTTATCTGACGGCAGTGACCGCGACGACCGTCTTTGGTAGAGTTTTAGGTGACACACCCTCTGCTTGTGCATGCTATCTCATTTCTTGCTTGCCCCAGGTTCCGGAGGGTCTAGCATCCGTTTGATTGAGGTTGCACAAGGCTTAAAGGAGGGCAAGAGCTGCATTGCCATGACGCTAGCTGAGACACTGATGGGTTTGGATGCCTTCCATAGCCGGGAAACGACTAGATTCGCAGGGAGTCCACTACTGCTGCAGGTAATGTTTCCCACCCTACTTACATGTGTATTTCTCACATCACTTGGCCCTCAAGCTATATTTTTCTATCAAAACCCTTTATCTCTTTTCTCTCCACGTACACCTCTCTATTCTTTAATCTCTCATGTTTTTTCTCATCCCTCCCCAGATATGATTGATGGACAAGTTGACAGTGGTGGACTCATGCCCAGCATATTCAGCTCGCAGCTATTTCTTCTGGCAACGTCTAGTTGATGCCCCAAATGAGGGATGGTGGTGCGAATGGATGTGTAGTCTATCCGCTGTCAACATTGCTTGGCGCTGCCCCTGGCTTAACTTGCCAGCGATGAGCTACAACATGTCTCGCCAGCCGGGCATTCAGCTGATTGGCCTAACACACTGTGTCTTTTACTTCCCATTTCAATTCCGACGCCAATTTAGGCATGATCAGACTTGTCCGGAAGAGGGGATAGAGTACCCTACTGCATTTCTAGTTTGAGGCGCACAGCTAGCACGGTATGCCACAGCATGGAGGACGAGAGAGCTTTTGGCCCCCACTTCCACTTTCAGTTACATCCTTTCTGATGAGTGCATAGCTTGGCTCGATGAAGAGGCGTAGGTTGGGCCTACTTTGGCATCAGAGGTTTCCACAAGCTTTGGGAGGGGGCGCAGGAACACCTGATTATGCCTCGAGTTTGTTTGCTTTAATCAGTACTTTCAAGTATTCTTTATGAATGTAATAAAAAAGCAACTTCAATTTGTATTCAAGAGTAGGAGAACTCTACTGAAATCAATGAAATTGAAGGTTGTGGGTACTGAGAATTTGTCGTTATGGTCCAAAAATGGTCTAAGTCGTAAAAAGATTAATTTGAGCAAAATCAACTTTTATTAAAACTTCTCAAAACCATTTTCGATATGGATCACAACTGGACACACTCGAGATCTATCACTGAGATGTACAACCCCGAATCCCAACAACTGGAAAGTTGCCCCTAGTTTGAATAGCACTGCACTGGAGATCACAACCGAGCTTTTGAATGCAGAAAAGACAAAGATGACCAACATGATCACATGACAAAGTTGACTTGGAAGTGTTTACGACTGGACTTCAGAATGAAGTTGCCTACGTATCCCAAAGATGGGAATCAAGCCTTACATAGTTCGGTTCAGGTTCACTTGTGTATTAACCCTCTCCTTTTGTGCTTTAACTTTTGCCAAGGCCGCCCTTTCTGGGTTTTCAACCTTGTGGGCTTAGTTTTTATTATTTCAAATTTTCTGTGCTCTAACTTTTGCCTAGGTCGCCCTTTCGGGTTTTCGGCCTAGCGAGCCACTTAGGGATAGTATTTCTTCAACTTGTCCATCTTGATCGGCTGGAAGAACTCCAGGCCATCTAAATCCATCAGAATGACAGCTCCACCCGACCAGATAGACTTGATGATGTAAGGGCCAGTCCAATTGGGTCTGAACTTGCCCCTAGGGTCGTGGATGGAAGCTTGGTTGTCTTTGAGCACTAGATCCCCCTCTTTCAAATTCCTAGACTTAACCTTCTTGTTAAAAGCCCTGGCAATTCTTCATTGATAACCCTGGACGTGATACAGTGCTTTCAGCCTTCTTTCACCAAAGAGCATGAGTTCTTCGAACCTGCTTTGTTGCCAATCTGCCTCAACTATGTGGCACTTAGCCAATATTCGCAACGACAGAACCTCAACTTCGATAGGCAGAACAGCCTCCATCCCATAGACCAAGGAATACGGAGTTACCCCAGTAGAAGTTTGAATTGAAGTTCGATAGCCCCAAAGAGCAAATGGCAGCTTATCTGGCCAGTCCCTGTAGGGTTCCACCATCTTTTGTCGAATGTGTTTGATGATCTTGTTGGTGGCCTCAACAACTCAGTTGGTTTGCGGCCGATATGTAGGTGACTTATGAAAATCCTGTTGTACTTCTCCAACAAGTCGATCACCTCCTTCTTGAAGTGGGAACCATTATCCGAAATAATCTCATTCGGAACCCATAGCAACAGATGATGTTGTTCCTGATGAACTTAGCAACATGCGACACCTTCAGCACCACGTAAGATTGGGCCTCAACCCACTTCGTAAAGTAGTCTATTGCTACCAGAATATACTCATGCCCATTGGAACCCTTCGGAGTGACTGCTCCAATCACATCAATCCCCCAGACTGAAAATGGCCATGGCGAAGTCATGTCATACAGCTTCGACGGCAGAATGTTCATACGGTTTGCATGGATCTGACATTTGTGGCATCACCGAACAAAGCCAATACAATCCTCCTCCTGGGTTGACCAATAATAACCCTGTCTAAGGATCTTCCGGGTTAGCATCACCCTGCTCATGTGCGCTCCGCACTCTCCTCCGTGGATAGCCTCCATCAGGCGCTTGGATTCTTCAGCATCAACACACAGTTTATGAATCCCAAGATAACCCTGCTTGTACAGTTTACCCCCCAGATGATGAACTGAACAGCCATTCTTTGAATTGCCCTCTTATCCTTGGTATTTGCCCCTGGTGGATAAGCCTCCTTTTCCAAGAAGTTCCAAATATCAAAATACCAGGAGTTCTTATCTTGTACCTTATCTATGGCAGCAATCAGCTCGTAGGCGGACATGAATTTCTGTTCAATGATGATTGGACGCATCCGGACTCCAAAAGGGATGCCTATCATAGAAAATAGAGTAGCTAATGAATTAGCGAACCTGTTGTTCTCTTTTAACAGATGAGCGAAGTTCAATTTTTCAAACCGAGGAATCAGAACGTTCAAGGCTTGGTGATAGATCTTCTTCTTTTCTTCTTTAACTTTCCAATCTCCTTTAGCTTGAGATACAACAAGGTTCGAGTCCCCGATGACATCCAACCGTTTTGCCCCTAGTTCCAGGGCGGCTTCTAGTCTGGCAATACATGCCTTATATTCTGTTTCATTATTCGATACCTTGAACTGGAGCTTGAAGGCTAAGGGTATACGGGAATTGTCGGGTGCTATCAGCAACACCCCTATCCCGTACCCGTACTGGTTTGACGCTCCGTCAAAGTACATAGTCCAAGTTTCTTCTTCAACATACAGAATGGCCTCGTCTAGGAACAGATATTCAACTGCTTCATCTCCCTCCACTGGGTGGTCGGCTAGGAACTCCGCTACCGCTCTCCCTTTCACTGACTTGCGTGTCATGTACTTCAAATCAAATTCGGAAAGAGAAGCAACCAACAGGCTAGCCTACCCATAAGTGCTGGTTTCTCGAAGAGATATTTGATGGGATCTAATCTCGAAACCAGTATTATAGAGTGAGCTAACAAGTAGTGCCTCAACTTCCTGGTAGCCCATACCAAGGCCAGACAAGCCTTCTCTAGTGGAGTGTAGCGGGTCTCGTAATCCAGCATTTTCTTGCTCAGGTAGTAGATAGCCTTCTGCACCTTATCCTCAGATTCCTGCGCAAGCATGCAGCACATCGTCGTTTTGGTCACTGACAGGTACAGGATCAACGGTTTCCCCGGCTCCGGCAGCGACAACACAGGTGGGTAAATATTGCAAATCTTGGCAATCAGTCATCCCATTGGAACTTCTTTCTTTCTTCAGGAGACCAAACAGTGGTCTACAAGTCAAGGTTAATTTTGCAATAAACCATCTTATGAATTGCACTTTACCCAGAAAGCCTCGCACCTCCTTTTCAGTCCTCGGTGGTAGCATTGCTAAGATGGCCTTGATTTTGGAAGGGTTGACCTCGATGCCCCTTTGTGTGATCAAGAACCCTAGCATTTTCCCTGCTGTAACACCAAAAGTACATTTCTAAGGGTTCAGCCGCAACCGATACTCTCTGATCCGTTGGAAAAATTTATACAAGGCAGTGTAGTGGCCCTCTGTTTCCTTGGACTTGACAATCATGTCATCCACGTACACCTCAACCTCTTTGTGGATCATATCATGCAAGATCGTGGTCACAACCCGTTGATACGTAGTCCCAGCATTCTTCAATCCAAATGGCATTACCCTATAGCAGTAGGTTCCCCACGGGGTGGTGAAAGCAGTCTTCTCCCTGTCTTCAGGGGCCACCAAAATCTGATTGTAGCCTGAAAACCCATCCATAAACGAGAGCAGCGCATGCCTAGCAGTGAAATCCACTAATTCATCGATATGCGCATAGGAAAGTCGTCCTTCGGACTAGCTTTGCTCAGATCTCTGAAGTCCACACATACTCGAATTCTGCCGTCCTTCTTCGGCACGGAACTATATTAGGCAACCAAGTAGGGTATTCAGATACTAAGGAACCCTGCATCAATCTGCTTGGTGACCTCTTCTTTGATCTTCAGAGCCCAGTCCGGGCGGATCGTTCGAAGCTTCTGCTTAACAGGTCGGGCCTCTGGGTCAAGAGGGATCTGGTACTGTACGATCTCAGGATCGATTCCAGGCATGTCTTCGTAGGACCATGCGAAAACATCTTTGAAATCTTTTAATAAAGTGACTAAGTGCTTGCGCTCCTCAGAAGACAACGTGGACCCGATTTGGACCAGCCGCGGGTCCTTCTCAGTACCAACATTAATTGAGGTGATTTCATAACCAATGGTTTTACAAACCTCTCCTGCTCTTGATCAATCAAACGCTTTAAAACCCGAGGAATTTCTTCCTCATCGTTTTCCTCAAAATTTTAAAAATCCTAATTAATGTAATAAATTAAAGGCACATAAAAGTACTCAGAAGCCACAGCTGTATAGTTCTCATTGATAACATCCAGTCCGTATGATCCTTCGGTTACAACAGACTCAAAGGAAAAAGAAAAAGACGACCTGGACGGGACAGTGGCATCGGGTTATCATCCCCAGGAATACCTGACTCAGACTCAGAAGAACTGGAATCTGATTCCGACTCCATAGACTCTGTGGAATCAGATTCCGGTTCGCTACTGATTCAGAACTGCTCGATAAAAATCCTTCCTCGTACTGCCAGACGAGGGAGGGTGCGATGGATGCGTCGAGAATGCCAGAAAATAGGCCCATGGCCGATTGATCCTCGATCATGGAAATAGAAGTTATCCCCCAAGCACTCCGGTACGATCTAAGGATCTAAGAGGAGACTTGCCAATGCTACCCCCATCTCAATTTCTGTGCTTTGGAATCTTTCTCCTTGCACTGCTCAGCCTCAGCTGGTGGTCTGTCTGCTCCTCGGCAACTTCAACCCCGGTAATTGCAAGTCAAAGATCTCAAAACCCGGCAAGTGCCGCCTCTCTAGATTCAGCCATGGCTCTGGAAAGTCGCAGAATGGGAAATCCTCCCCCTCCCGGACCAAACGTCCGTTCAAGGTCCCCTGGATAGGTCTGTGCACTAACTCATAGTGCTTCCCAGCTTGTTTAGCTCCGGCTCTTCCAGCCATCTCTCTTCCTTTCCTCAGCCAATCCTCCTTGGTAGGTGAGTTGCCTAAGCCAAAGGTATATGGGTTATGCGGTACTTCAGTCGATGCCGCGATGCCCATCCGGCCACTGCGCCCTAATCCCATTCCGAGCATGTGTTGAAGCTTGTTCATGAGGTAGATAGATTGTGCACTGACGTATAGCCCCTCATCAACGGCCAGCATATCCTGTACAACTCGAGCCTCAGCTAGGGTGAATCCTGACAGAAATACATCCTCCGTGCCATGCTCAATATCCAGAACTAGTGTAGAAACCTCTGGCGGCGGATGTATTGAAGAATTCCCAAAAATAATTGCCACCTCCTTCCCGTGGGGGTACTTCAGCATCTGGTGTAAAGTGGAAGAGACGGCTTTCACCTGGTGCAGCCACGGCCGCCCAAGGAGTCGATTGAAGGTGGCTACGACGTCCAAGATGTGGAATTCAATGTCCTGTTGTCCCGGGCCAACCTGAGTCTTCATCTATATCGTCCCCATTACCTCCCGACTGGTGTTATCAATGGGCCGTATCACCTAGGCTATAGGAACGAAATACGCGGGCCTTAACCCGATAGCATACGTCGTTCTCGATGGACATACGTTGATTGCAGATCCCGTGTCGACCAGGACCACCAGTATCCATTTCTCTCTACACTCTATAGAGATATAGAGCGGCTTGTTATGATCAGAGCCCTCAGGCAGCAGCTTTTTGTCTGTGAAGGTCAAGGTTGGGGAAGCTCCTCCCGGGAAAACGAGCCCTACCAACTGCTCAGGAGTTGCATCAATTGAAAGCTTGGCTCTGTCCATGGCTGTAAGGACAGCCTGTCTGTGAACCCTCGAGGCCATAAGTAGTCCCCAGATGGAGATGTCTGCTTGAATTTTCTTTAGCTGTTTCAGCACAGCTTCCTCCTCTAGTAGTTTTTCTTTCTACCTCTCTACTTCATTGTCCTTGGGGGCTTGAAGTACCGCCCACTTCGGGTCATATGGTCGACCTCCTCAATATACCAGGTGTCACCTGGTTGGTTCTATCCCCAGTCCTCGTTAGTGTGGGCAAGACGTAAGTCGTCGTCTTCCCACCACATCCCGTCGGCAACCAACAGACAATTATTCGGTTCCGCTGTAGCGGTTTCTATGCTCACAGCACATTCTGTCCCTGCAGGGGCCTTGGCTTTTCTAGCCCTATCTTCATTCTCGATTCTCTCTTGTTCAAAATGCCTTAGCATATCTTCCTGCTCTGTGTCCGCTACACACAAACTGCCCAAGTCCCAAGAAAAATTCTTAGCACCGGTGCTCTCCGGCGATTCCTGCTGATTCTCGGCCATTCAGGCCACTATAGATGTTCCCGTCTCTGATTGACCTTGTTTTGGTCGAGGCACTTCAACCATATCCGGCTAGTCGCTGAGCCACCCTGTATTGTCTGTTGACCCATTTAAATCAAACCAGTTGATGTTCATATCTCCTGGGTCCTGCTCGTCAAAGAACGGTAGATTGGCGACGCCCTCTTCCAGCTCTGCTAGGTCGTCTAGCCCCTGACTTGGTCCATCCTCCCGGACCACACTGATCTAGAAAAGCCTCTCAGGTTGGGTTAGGGAGGTGCTCATTATGCACAAGTCCGTGCTGTCTGGGATGAACACCTCAGGCTTGGGTAGGTGGGAGGGTGTGATGTATATGCTTGGGTCATATGGAATGGTCGTGGTTTGGATCAGGTTTATCTGCTTGGGTGGAGGGGGGTTGTTGTTATGTGGGGGAGTGGGTTGGTGGTGACATTTGGCTTGTCGGGAGGCACAATCACCTTGTCGTCAATGAGATCTTGAATCTCATGACGTAATCTGTGGCACTGGTCGGTGTCATAACCGTGCTATTGGTGAAAGGCACAATATTTGGCCGGGTTATGTGTTGGAGGGAGGTTATTTGGTGGTAGGTGTGGTTCAAGAGGCTTTAGATGCCCCTTTCTGATGAAAACCCCCAAGGCTTTGGATAGAGGCATATACAATGGAGTAAAAATCCTCTGCCCCCCGGGTGGATTTTTTGCTGGTTGCGGGCTGGTTCTGGATGTATCGGTGAAGGGCGTAGCTGTTTTGGACGTGGTGGTGACCATGCCGACATCTGAAGTCCTTGCGGCTGTAGCGCTGCTCGTGGCTGCATTCGAACTGCATGTAAATGCCATCTTGGGTTGCTCTCTCTCGTGGTTAATCAAACCTTGCTTCATGGCATCCTCAATCTGTACCCCAATCTCGTGTAAGTCTGCAAAGGTGGGGAGGGGTAAGACGATCATTTTCTGCATTAGCTTGGGTTGAAGGTTGCGCACAACCATCCTTATCTGATCCTTCTCGAGTGGCCGAGTCATCATCATGGAGGCCTTGGCCCTCCATCAGGTGACAAAATCAGAAAAGCCTTCCTTCGGCTCTTGTCTGGTCACTTCAAGATCACAGGTCGTGACCTCAAACTGGGTGTTATACGAATAATGCGCGACGAAGGCCTCGGCCATCTCCTCCCAACTTCTCTTTACTGAGTCCTCTAGTTTGGCGTACCAAATGGCCGCAATACCCGACAGGGTTCGGCCGAAGAGTGAAAGTTTCTGGAGTCTCGTCGAGCCCATCGAGCGCAAAATATCAGAGAACAACCTCAAATGAACCATAGGATCGCCGGAGCCATCAAAGCGATCTATGTGCGGCATTTTGAACCTGTCCGGCAGTGTAACCGCCAAATCGGTGTATCCATCTTCTATGTTCGGGATGGAGTTGACTCCCTGAGCCCGTTTAAATAGATTCTCAAGCTTACTAACTTTCAGCGCAGTTGGATCCACCTCAAATTCAAACGGTGTGTCCACTGGAAATGCCGGTGCTTTAGACAGCTGAGGTAGGATTGGGGATGGAACTGGCCCCTTGGAACGTCCGTACTCTCCTGGACGTTTGCAGTTTCCCCGGGTGTCAGGACCCTAGGTGGGGGTGGAGGTGGATGCGAAGCAGATGCTCCGGCCTGTTGTGGTTGCTACTGTTATTGGAGCCTGGCAATCAGTTCTTCCTGTTGAGCTACAACTTCTGCCTGACGTGCGGTAACCTCTGCCTGACGAGCAGCATCCTGCTGCATAGCCTGCATGGTCTCTTGGAGTTGGTGCATCATGTCTTCCATACTGACTGTAAAGTGTGGATCTGACTGAACTGGTGTGTATTTCCTCTCCGAGGTCGAAGCGGATATCTCAGCCCAACTGCACACAGGTGAGGTAGATAATGACCGTTGATCTGGGAACCGCTGTACTGATGACCTATGCCTAACTGACCTTTGTCTAGTAACCGAGGGTAATGAAACCAGCACAGGTTGTCCATCAACTAGGTCCTCAGATCGATGAACTCTCCCAACTCTAGTCCAGAGTGCTCAGGGGGTATCTGCTTTTTCGGAAGCAACGATGCAATACTACTGTAAGCTGAATAAACTGTTCTCATACACTGATCTCTGCCCCAAATCACTGCCTCAAATCTGATACCCTCAGGTAAAACTGATACCCTCAAACACTGATGTCCTCAGACATGATACCCAGACTTGCAAACTAATACATGCATTCCTGTAGAGACACACTCTAAAAGCACATAGCAAGCAAGTGAAAGCCAAAACACCCGTATGAAGGGGTACGGTTTCCCTGTCCTATTTTGTCAGGAGCTAGGGTTTCACTACGCACGCATGCGGTTTCAAACAACTTACATTCGGGTAAGCAACCTGACCTAGTTTAGAACAGTCTCTAAGGCTTCCGATATGCAACTAGGCCGAATGGTCAAAAAGGGTGCCTCGGTAAAAACCAAGGTTTGTGTTTCCATCGTGGCAGAGCCCGTAACCGGTCAACCTTATGGCACGCTTTTCCAAGCAAGCCTCTGGCAAACCGTTCAGGAATAGCAGATGGCAAACACATATCCTAGGTGCACCAATGCAAATGCAATGCAAAGAAACACATAAGTGTAGATAAAACAACATATCATGATGTTCGAGTCAAGTTCTCTAAATCCCCAGCGGAGTCGCCAGAAATTGTAGACCCGACTTTCTTCGTGCCCCCCCCATTCGGAGAGGGCACAAATTGGTCTTACTACAGTTTGGACTCCTATCACGGTTCTGAATCTAATCTCACAAAGTGCAATATAAGACAGATAAATCACCAAAGAGTCCAAATCCGACAATTGGTTTTGAAAAATCAATTTTGAATCAAAAAGTGCCAAACATGGACTGCTTTGCCAGATTTCAGAGTCGCCACCTAAATATTTGTTTAGGGAAATTTAGGAAACCTTGACTCATGCCAAAGGCCACGTGTCCGTCGTCACCAAAGTTGCCTCGGCTCGGGAACTTGGGTACGAGAGGGGAAGGTCCTGAAATGAGCACCCCCGCTCGCTCGATCAAATATCGGCCTCTACTAACATAATATGTTGTTTTCAAAACACATGTGTTCTTATTCCGGTTTATTGGCTAACTTACTATGTGATGTGCACAGCATACAAGCATAGACTAAAATCACAAGAATTGAAACAAAACATCTCATGTTTGTTTTTCGAAAATGGTTTGAAAGTGCTACTCACAAGTAGGCTAAAATGCGGATTTGCCACCCTCAAGTGGGCTTAAAACAACATGATTTTCCCACTCCAAGTGGGCTTAAAACGCACATTTTAATGAATTGTTCTAATTTAAGTAATGAAGTCTTTATCCACAGGCATTCATGCAGTTATAGCAGTTAAGCAAATAGCCTCATGGCAAAGATGCTAAAGCATAAACACTTACAGTGTACTCCGAGCCAAACAATAAACTAGTTAGAAATCATGCATAATCCTAACTATGTTAAATGCCTAATGCAACGCATGCAAAAATGCAACTAATTAGGCTCGACTGTCTAAAATGGCATATGAATGCAACACTTTGATACATGCTTTGAAACACGTATTCAAAGAAGTGTATTTGAAATACAATGCAGTTTGTATGATGCGCCGAGCCCGGTGCATGCAAGACAAATGAATGATGCACGCATGCAAGCATAAGGATGCTAATCGAAGCATGCCCTAAAACTAACCATCGAAAGCTAAGAAGTAAAAGGGAGAAAGAAATGGGGTTGGAAGATATGCACACACACAGGCACCCTTATTACAACATTTGCCCTCTCGACGGAGGGTCCGAATAAATAAGAGCTAAGCTAAGCTACTTATTACAAGCCAATTAATTAATTGTGCTAAGCTAATTAATTACAACACTATTGAATAACTAGCTAATCTAAGCTAATTAGTTACAAACCGAATTGAAAACTAGCTGTGCTAAGCTAATTAGAAAATTACAATAATGAATTAAATTTGCTAAACACATCAACTAATTAATTACAAAACCGACAAATTAACTAACTAAGTAAAGTAGTTAAATGGCCTCGAGGGCGAGGGAGAAATGCATGCTCGGTTCGCTTCGCTCGGAAATGCACTGCGTTGCCATGAGTTGTCTCTGTTTGCACTCGCGGTGACCTCAGAGCATCGAACACACTTTCAGGTGGCATCTACCCCAAAACAGGAGCATTTTGGAAAATTTTGCTGCAAGTTGGCCGGCCGGCCACTTCAAGTGGTTGGCAGGCTACCTCAACTGGCCGGTTGGCCACTTCAAGTGGTCGGCAGGCTAGTGCAAGTGTCCGATCGGCCACTTCCTTTTCCAAAATCTCAACTTTGCTGCAACAGAGATCAACAAAGGCACAACACTGCATTTACAAGGAAATGTGTGTAACTACTCTCCTTATCATTTCTCAAGCTCAAAGGAGCGTAGTACTCGACTCTCAAGCCACCAATCACGCATCTCAATGCATGATGGCCAAAGAGTCAAACTCGCACAATGTTAGTGAATGCACAAATAACACATAAGAGCCTCCACCTCTATCATGCATGATCAAGAGGGTGGGGACCAAGAAACGCAACACGTTTCATCACTTTGAGTATGAAACGTGCCACATTCCTTGTGTTTGGATTAACGTCCGATCCAAACACAATGTAATGCAAACAAGATGCTTATCTTTCAATGCTAAAGTGGCATGCACAAGACTCTATCATGTAAGCAAATCATGCATGGCATATTTAGAAGCTAATGCATCAAAGCTAGTGAAGTGTATTACACATGAGGCATGCACTATCAATCTCAAATGGTCAAACCACATATGGATAGACCTAAGATGCTCCAAAACAGTGGCCAATACACACCAAAACTTGGGCACAAAAAAGCAAGGAACGCATGCTCATTCGTTTGCTCGCAAGCAAGGCACAAAGCTTAATTTTCAAACACATCGAAAGAGTGACATATATGAGAGCATGACAGAGGTACAAGCACTGAAATCATATGCCAAATGATGACATATCATGTAAACAACACAGGTATAGCATGTTAGGATCCTTAAGCATTAAAGCTAGTGAAGTACACAACACTAGGGCGATACAATACAATGCTCGATGGACTAAACCAGCCCTAAGCAAACCTCATGCATGCCAAGACAGTGGCCAAAATGCTCTGAAATGATAGCATGAAAGGCAAGCAAATGATGTCCATGCATTGACTCATCAACAAGGCATAAGGGCACAACTCTTAAACACAATTAAAGAGTGATAAACATGAGAGTATGACAAGGCTATATGCTCTGAAATTTTGTGTTTAATGATGCCATATCACATAAACATCACAAATAAGGCATGGTAGAAGGCCCAAAGCACAAGGCTAGTAAAGGGCACTACACAAGAGGCATGCAACACACAGCACAAACAACCAAACCAGCTTTGGACAGAGCTCAATTAGGCCAAAATAAAGACCAAAACATGCTGAAATGGAAGTCCAAAAGCCTAGACAAGCATGCATACGTATTGGCTCACAAACAAAGCATAAGGCACAACTCACAAGAGCTATTAAAGAGTGGAATATGTGAAAGTGTGACTATGCTATATACACTGAAATCATGTGAGAAATGAGGCTAAGGCATGCAATCACCATAAATAAAGCATGCAAGAGGCTTTGAAACTCAAAGCTAGTCAAGGACCTTACACTACAACCATACAAGGCAAGCCTCACATGGCCAAGACCACTCAAAATAGAGCTAAGGCATGCTAAAATAATAGCTAAAACATGCTGAGATAGAGCTAACACAAGCTAGGATTAGAGGAATAAAGCATGATGCATGTTAGGCCTACAAATAAGATTGCACTACAAGTACAAAAACCAAGCAAGAGGTGACCCCACCAACCAAAATCAGAGTTAAGGCATGTCAAAATAACACCAAAAACATGCTGGAGTTAGACTAAAACATGCTAGAAAGATGAGCTAAAACATTAAGCATGCAAGGCTAGTTAGCAAGAATTACACTACAAGTGTAAGAACCAAGCAACCAATGACCAAACCAACAAAAAATAGAGCTATGGTAGGTCCAACAAGTCACAAAAACATGCTTGAGCTAGGTCGTAAAAGAGTAGAAAAGCATGCTCAAGTATGAGGCCAACAAGGCATACAAGCAAGACAAAAGGAGAGGGGGACCACCCCCTCCTATTTTGGACCACAAGAGAAACTTTGTACCACTGAAATTCCTCTGAGTTTCAGTGGTAAAAAGGCCAAGCAAGGGAAGAATCAAAAGCTTAGAGAGTTGGCTCAAGAGGCTTAACAAGCCAAAGAGCAAAAGAGGGGGACCGCCCCCCTAACCCCACAAGGTTCAAACCAACATTTTAAAGCCTTAAAATCAGAGTTATTAAGAGGCTAAAACCAGCCTTTAAATAGCATGCAAAGGTGGTAAAAGACTTAATCAAAATAAAGCTTAAAAGGGGCTAGTCTCTTACCCTTGAGGAACAATGGCAAGACAGCAACTTCAGCAACAATCTTGGACCAAAACCAATGCTAAGACCTCAAAACAAGCTCCAAGGGACCTCAGCTCCAAAGTGAAGGTGTTTGACTAGGTGTTTGTGTGCAAAAGTATGAAGAAACAACACTTCTAAGCATAATAGCACAATATATATAGAGAGAGAGAGAGTGTGAGAATTCTAGAGAGAGAGGAAGATTTTTAGCTCTGAAAAATCTGAACCCCTCTCAAGGGGGAGGAAGCTCCCCTTATATAGAGCAAGCAAGCCAAAAGGCTTGCTCAATCCCTCCATACACGTTTATGGAGGATGAGTTCAGTGAGCCACAGCTGGCTCAAAAGATCTACAAATATCTAAAAAGGAGAAAAAGTGGCTGCCGGCCAGTTAAGGTGGCCGGCCGGCCACTTCCCCTAGCCGGCCGGCCACTTGAAGTGGCCTACAAGGGAGAAAAGTGGCCGACAAGTGTCACAAGTGGCCGAGAAGGCCCTTCTCTCCCCTAGGCAAGGGGCAACAAGGGTTGGCACAAAAACCAAGGCCAAAACACAAAGTGTTGAGAGGCTCAAAGACAAGGTACTCAGCTAAGACCTTTGGGCGCTCGAAACAAACACAAACATGCGCAATCATCACGTGCACAAACGATGGCATCTGAGTCTTAAGGTCAGTCAAAAATGGGATATCTACAGCGTTCCTTCGACGTGACATCTCTCAGTCCCTCCTTGCTTGTTGCTAGAACGATATGCTATTGGGTCTCTAAGTTACCTATAAGAGAGTTTGAAAGCTCTCTATAGTAAAGTTAGTCATAAAATCAAACTACCTCCACACTCAGGCAACGCAGCATATGAGAAGACATAGCTAGAGTAATTGAGAAGTCAAAGCACTTAGTGTATGGTAAGTCCTACTGCAAGGCTAAGACTAGTTCGAATCCTAGTTCTCTCAATCTCTTCCTCTTATTGGTCGTACTGCTAGCTTGGAGTTAATGAACCTCAGTTGCTAACAACAAGGTCTTCCTGCTAACAATTGTATCAGATCGGAAGTAACGGCTTTTGAGCCGAAATAGAGAGAGAGAGAGAGAGAGGAGAGGGCTACCTCATAGGTATACAACATGACTTCCTCAGAAGCAATCTTTAGATCCTTTGGTTTAAGAGACTCCCTAAGAAAATCTATCATAAAACCTGTTCAATATGGATCCAAAGGGCATCCACGATCGATCCACCATTTAAGGGAGAATCGATCGAGGGCTTTGGTATAGATAGCCCATAATCTCTGCATCCTTTTAGAAGGATGAGAAGTAAGTGAGGCTAGGCCGCAATAACCAAGACCCCCTATTATAGCTCGACTTTCTTCCCGCCCCCTTTCGAAGAGCTCGAATTGGTTCTACAGTTTGGACTCCTGTCACGGTTCTGAATCTAATCTCACAAAGTGCAATGTGAGACTGATAAACACCAAAGAGTCCAATTCGGCAAATCATTTTGGAAAATCGATTTTGAATCAAATAATGCCAAAACTTGACTACTTTGCCAGATTACAGAGTCGCCACCTAAATATTTTGTTTTTGGAAAATTTAGGAAACCTGGACTTGTGCCAAAGGCCACGTGTCCGTCATCACAAAAGTTGCCTCGGCTAGGGAACTTGGGTACGAGAGGGGAAGGTCCTGAAATGAGCACCCCTGCTCGCCCAATCGAAGGATCGGCCTCTACTAAGCATGATATGTTGTTTTATAAACCTCATGTGTTCTTATCCGGTTATTAGCTAACTTTATTATGTAACGCACACAAGCAAGTATAGACTAAATCACAAGACTTGGAACGAATTCAACTCATGTTTGCTTTCAAAAATGGTTTGAATTTGCCACCCTCAAGTGGGCTAAAACGCGGATTTGCCATCAAACATGATGGGCTTTAAAACATGATTTGCCACTTCGCAAAGTGGGCTTAAAACTCACACTCGTTGAACTGTTCCAATTCAAGCAACAATGCCTTCATCTACAGGCATTCATGCAGTTTAGCAAGTAAGCACATAGCCTCATGGCAAGCATGCGAAACATGGCATTTATGGCAATTACACTCATGCAATATGCTAAAGCGTAAAAGCTTACCGAGTACTCCAAGCCAAAACAAAAGCTAGTTAGAAACAATGCATGATCCTAACTATGTTAGGATGCCTAATGCAACACATGCAACATGAAATTAATAGGCTCGGCTACTAAGATGGCATATGAATGCAATAATTTGATAACATGCTTTGAAACACGTATTCAAATAAGTATTGAAATATGATGCAGTTTGAATGATGCGCCGAGCATCGGTGCATGCAAGACAAATGAATGGATGCAAACATGCGAGCATAAGGTATGCTAATTGAAAATGTCCCTAATCTAACCATCAAAAGCGGGTAAATAAAAGGGAGAAAGAGTGGGGTTGGAAGACATGCACACACGCACGCACACTTATTACAACATTGCGCCCTCTCGAAGGAGGGTCTGAATGAATCAGCTAAGCTACACTAAGCTAAGCTAATTATTACAAAACAACTAATTAACTAACTTAGCTAATTAATTACAAAACAAAATAAAGAAATAGCTAAGCTAAGCTACTTAATTATTACAACACTTAACTAATTAGCAACTAGTTAATTAACTTACAATACAAATGTACACTAATTAAACATTTAGAGCACTGAATTACGCTGCCACAGCTCTGCTTTAGGAAATGTAGGATGCCTGCACTCGGCTTTCGCCACGAAAAGCCTTTCAGTTTGCTCTTGAGAGGCTCTGTTTGCAGGGTTGACTACACTCCAGAACCTTCTGCTCCAACTTACCAATTCAATGCTGAGGATTGCACCAGTGGCTTGCCGGCCATGAATGCTTTTTGCCAGCCCCTTGCCGGCTAAAAATGTGCCTCTGCCAGCCAAGGGTGAGCCACTGCCGACCACCAATGAGCCACTGCTGGCCACTGGTGCTCTAAGTCAGCACACTACAACAGAGCACAAACAGAGAAAAATTGAGGGTTTTCCAAGGGTATGTTTGTACTGTGCCCCTCCTTATCATCTCAAAATATCAAAGGAGTGGCACTCTTGGATCCAAAACCACCAATCAAGCATTTTCAATGCATGATGGCCAAAGATCCAAGTTGCACAATTTCAATAAATGCACAAAAACAAGATTCTAGACCACTACCTTATCATGGATGATCAAAGGCAATGGAGACAAAGGAGATTGGCTCATTTCATCACTTTGAGTATGAAATGCTCCAATCTACCTTGTGTTCAATATAACGTCTGATTGAACACATGCAATGCAAACACAACATGCTTAACTTGCTCAAGTTTTACTTGTCATGTTTTCTTTACACATTTTAATTATCGATCCAGTCTTTAACCGGTTAGTCCAAGGTGAGTGTCCTCTAATAAGAGAGGGGTCAACCAAAGGATGATTTAAGACATGAGAGAGATCATGCCATTGGTTAGTAGAAACCCTCAAAAGAGGATTAAACCATTAAGCACAAGTCTCAATCTCAAGCTTAAACACAACCTTAAGGCTAACCAACCCTCAAAGCAAATGAAAAAGTGAAGAAATGAGGGAGGTTGCAGATATTTCAGTGCTGAAATGATATGCAAAATGATACTACAACATGTAAGCAACTCATGCACAACTTGTTCAAAAGCCAAAAACACCAAACTAGTGAAGATCACTACACTATAGGCATGCAATACAAAGCGCAAAAGGTACAAACACTTCAAAACAGTCCTAAAACAGCTTAAAAGGAGTTCTAAAACATGCTTGAAGTAAGCTAAAATAGGCTAGAATGAAAAGCCAACACATAGCACAAACTAGACTATTAAGCACAATTTCACTACAAGCATACAAAGCAAGCCTCAAGTGACCAAACCAACCAAAAATAGAGCTAAAACATGCCAAAATAATAGCAAAAACATGCTGAGATCAAGCCACAAAAAGCTAGAAAAACATGCTCACATGTTAAGCTATCTACACTTACAAACAAGACACAAGGAGGGGAGGCTACCCCCTCCCATTTTGGACCTCAAAACAATGTTTTTACCACTGAAAATCCCCTGGAATTCAGTGGTTAAAAGAGCCAAAAAAGTTGTTTTAGAAAGCTTTAAAAGATGGCACAACAACTTAACAAGCAAGCTACAAGAAGGGTGGACCACCCCTAACTCCAATCAAACCTCAAACCACTATTTTAGTCCATGAAAACAAAGATTTTCAGAGGTTAAAACCAGCCTCAAAGCAATATGCAAAGATGGCCAATCAAGTATTTAAATTAGGCTTAGAATACGAGTGTTCTACCTCTTGAAAACAAGATGCTATTTAGGCAACAAAGGCAAGTCAAACCAAGCCAATATCCTCTTTTAGAGCTCAAATAGGACCTCAAGCAACCTCAACACAATGGTGATCAAGTTTGATCAAGGGCTCACATGCAAGAGTGTAGAGAATTTAGGCTTTAAGGCATAAAATATCAAGAGAGAGAGGATTCTAGAGAGAGAGAGAGAGAGAGAGAGAGAGAAAATTTTTTTTGTCTTCAAAATTTCCAACCCTTCACATGCAAGAGGAAGGCTTCTATATATAGAAGATACAAAATCCCCTCAAAGTGATCCAGCCGTACACGTGTAAGAAGATGGCTCAACTTGTGTAAACAGCTGGCACAAAATATCAAAAAATATCTATTGATACACTGGTGGCCGGCCGGCCATCAGTGATGGGCAGTAGGGGCTTGTTGATGGCCAACAGGCCACATCAATGGTCGAAAGGCCAAAATCCATGGCCGGCAGTGCATCAAAAACAACATGTTGAAAAGACCAAAACATGGTCCAAAAATGAGATAGAATTGATGCAGGGATTGGAAAGCTCAAACCTGTGGCGTTCTGCCGTGGATTTCGAGCGCTTGACGAGCAATCAAACTCGTCACTGGATGTACTTGCAAGAACATCCAAGTCTTGAGAACAGTCAAAAATGGGGTTTCTACACCTATGCTACACAATGTAGAGAACGACTTTATCGAGTACTTCTTGTGCACTGCACACAGACCATAAGGGTTATAGAAGTTACAAAGTGACTTTATAAAAATAGGTGATAAATCCGCAGTCATCTTCCTAACTCTAAATCTCTTCGCAAATTCACCACACCCGGAGTGGGAGATGAGCGACTTTTGGTCACTTATCTTTACTCCCAACTCATCAAGGACTCGTCGGTACATAAAGGCTGCATCTCAGTCGGTGATTATCACGTCGTCACCCAGGATTGCGTAGTTAGTAAAATAACGACCTGGTCTAACTCTTTCAGCACAATACCGCACCACAAAGTGATGAGAAAGTGCAAAGAGAGGCCAAGAAGATTAATACCTGAGAGGTTGTCCGCAAATGAACAATAAGCCCCACCCTTTAGTATTTACGAAGGGAACCAGAAACCTATTAAAGGCCGGGCAGGAGTTTACCGCAGTAGATGTGAACGATCGATCAAAGAGATAACACATCAATTCGAACAGAAGGACCAATGGCCATCTATCAGTAGCCACCTTCAAATCAAACGAGTAGAGTACCTCTTTGCCAACCAATCTAACCAAAGGTTTGGTTTGGTTAAAAGTACCATCCATTGGCAGGGTCTTTAAGGCCTCTATAAGCCAATATCATGGTAATCAATAACTCTTGTTGACATAACTTCAATGGTACAAAAATTCTTTTCTTTTGGTTCCTCCCTCACAAGTCTGTCCTAGTCAGCCAGTGGCTGGTTGGAAAGGAGATGTGAAGTACTTAGTAAAATATGGACCTAACACTCTTTCAAACTAATCCAAGTCTAAGCCCAACCGCACTTTATTATTTCTATCAAGTGCGAAACGGATTCTTTCCACCCACAAAGTCCCTTGGGACCACTGTTCTCCCATGGCATGTGTCAGATTAAGAAATGAGGCCTAAGCCCTTACTTCTAGATGTAAAGCTGGAAAGTAGGACCTTACCTCAGACTTTCTCACTGGGCACCCTACCATCTTCAGTGACCACATCATCCATTGTGGGCAAGGCTTTCCAGGTAGGCATCCAACGAAATCCTTAGTTAAGAGGAATTCGTGAAATACCCAATACGTATCTGTAAAATAGAATGAGCATATCAACTTTCATAGCTCCGACTACCTGACAGATACTAGGCAAATCATACGCTGGTGTGACAATAGATTCAACCATCTTCCTATTTACTTTCTTCGCTAGCTCCACTACGCGAGCTAGTGAAAAGAAGGACAGGTAGATTTTGACCAGCACATCGGCCTTTTCATCCTTCCTCATAATCAAGTTACGATGAAAGGACGGTATGATGCGCGGATACCCAGATCTCGTAAGGGATACAGGGATTGGCAACAACCCAGGTGTATATATACCACCATAGGCTATCTGAAGTGAGGAAGCACACTGCTTTAAAGAAAGCGCAGTGAAAAGCAACCCCGAACTCTTAACCAGTCGATGTACTTCCTTCAAAAAGAGGTATGCACCAATACAGTTTTCCTTAGTGAGACCATCCTGGATGATTAAGAGAACCTTATTTAGGTAACTCCTCATCACTCGAGGCTCTTCTAAAAGCCTCTGCCATCTTATTACAGACAACTTAAGTAGTTTGTCAAAGAGTTTCACTGGAAATAAAAAAGGCACTTTCTTTGATATGCCTTCCCAGCGATCCCAACATTGAGCAATCAGGCAGTTCCCAGTAGAGGCCATAGCATCTTAGGGGTTACTCTCATGTTGTTGAGAATCAAAAGGAGACAATCAGGGTTGTGCTTTCCCATCCCTGACGGAAACCCTTGACACCACTCATGAAGTCTGAAAACAACTTACCTAAAGCCACACCAGAAGAGGTGTGTCTGGGGTGGCACTTAGTCTGGTAAACTAAGTAGTGTAAGAAACCACTACCATATGGTTACTCCGCTTGAGGTAACAGAAACCATATTAACATCTGAAGATGTCAACCGGTCATCACGCCTCATTAGCAAGGTGATATCTGAAGACGTCCGAAAACAACCTCAGCGATCTGCCCTAGCTATCTCAAACATGATACGAGATTAACAATCCATCTCTAAGGTAATCTTGTTGGCAGAGAAAGAGGAGTTTAGCTAGCCTGATAGTGTGCTGGTTAAGATAGAGTTCTCTGTGACTTAAACAACTTTATTTTACCTCAAGGGTAGTGCACAGCTTAAACAGTTCATTTTTGACTAGGTAGGGGGCACATTGGAGAGGCTAGGGTCAAACCATGTCGTCAACCCTGGGCCCAGCACTGTCTCAATATAGTAAGGGTTCAATCCCTATTTAACTCCTTACTCAAATTCATACTTTCCAGTTGACAAAGAGGACTAAGCTGACAGCAGTGCCAGGTGATCCCTTTCTTTATAAGAGGATTCAAATCGAGGGTTCAGTTAGGGAAAAACAGTTCTTTCTCTAAGCAATTAGGATTAAAATATTCTTTCCTTTTTCCTTGCGTCATCCGTTTCCACCAACACATATGGTGCAGTTTACATGGCTAGTATTCCAACATTTAGATCCTTAAGTTGTGAAAAGCAAAGTACAACAATCAGTCCATCGCGAAGCAAAAGACGAACGTCAGTGCTATAGAGGTTTGTTTACTCGGCTAGAAAAAAAGAAAGAGTGTGAGGCATCTCTGAACTGCAGGAGATAGTTGCCGTTAAAGATTCAAAAGCAGCACCATCCATTGAGTGGGAAATGCTATCGTTGAAAGTCTCATTTCAAGGCAAGCAATCATCTCGCTCTGGAACAGCCGATGGGAATAGTCTTTCGTTTCGCATTTCGCATTGCACTAAGGACCAAGGACGTCTAGGACGCCTTATGACTAGTCAGTTGACTCAACATCCGTTTTTGTTTCTTTGGCAACATGACAGAATAAGTAATGTGAAACATATTACACACCATCCGAGTCAGACTGGACTTGCTTTCTGATTAGCATGGTCTATTTGGAATACTACCTTAGCAAGAGTTCAATGATTGCGACACTCGGTACTACCCTCTGGAACAAACTTGTTGCGCACTCACATGGGTAGCCCACAGACTCCATACAAAGATATCAACGTACTCTCGGAGCATAGCCACAATCTGTTCTTTCTCTGTGGGGCTGAGTGTGCCTAGGACTAGTAGCTAAGATAGAAGCATCATAGCCAGAAGTTAGCACAGCACCAAAGGCATTAGTCAGTCCAGCATCAGTAGCACCGATAACAATAGATGACCCAAACCCACCAAGTGACCACCCCAAAAAAGATATGGATCCATAGCGAGTTTGTTAAGTAGTAGTATTTTCAGTCTATGAGCTAGCCGGCTAAGTTGACTCAACTCCAGTAGATAGATATAGCCATACATAGCCCGTTGAGGCACCACCATTGCTGCGTGTTCCGAGTTTTTGCACATTTCCTCCATCCCTTTCATCTTTTGACTCTGTTAATTCTACTGATTAAGATCGAGATTCTGAGTCCTTAGTAGTGGTTAAGCCAATAGCCCGAGCAAAAGTAGTATCAAAGGAAGGAGCATCCTAGCTATCAATTCCAACTTCTCCACCAGTTCAAGACCCTAACTCCACAGAATGAAACAACAATTTGATTGGTACATAAACTTCTTTGGTTCTTTGTTCGGTGCAATGGGGGTAATGTGAGTGTTCCCCCCTCCCCCCCGGTGACTGGCTGAGCTTGTCCCGTCTATGGCTGACTGTTCTGAGGAACAAAATAGGGCTGGGGAGCCATAGGCATGAACATAGATTTCTCGTCTCTTCGGCCTGGTGGAGGCAATCATCTTCACTTCTCATTTCTAGACTCTTTCTTGCTTCCTAGGTGTGGGTCTTCTTTGACTTGTTCCAGCTCCAGATTGTTGTTCTAACATGGATTGCAAGGCTTGTATATCTATCAATTTACCAGACTTCATTCCATCTTCTACCCTTTCTCCGACAATCACCAACTCGTCGTAACTGGAAGTAGTGTGCCCAATCAGGTGTGAGAAGTAAGGCTCCTTCAAGGTGCTCAGAAAGGCGCTTACCTTTTCTTGGGGCATAGGGGGTTTGACTTGGGCTGCCATTTCTCTCCATCTTTGGGCATAGAGGCGGAATGATTCAGTGCCCTTCTTCTGCATCCTCTGAAGTTCGTAACGGTCTGGTGCCATCTCAGTGTTAAAGCGATACTGTGCCAAGAAAGCATTGGCCAGATCGTTCCAGCTACGGATCTTGCTACGGTTGAGTTCAACAAACCATTTCAAAGCAGGTCCTGTCAAGCTCTTTTGGAACTGCTGGATGAGTAGCTTCTCATTCTTCATTTTATGTGTTCACACATTTCTCCACCATAGGCCTGGAGATGCGTGAACGGACAGCCTGACCCATTGTACTTGTTGAAATCGGGCGTCTTGTATTTGGGAGGGAGCTTCAGATCTGAAAAGAAGCATAGATCGGATAAGTTTACGCTTCCATAAGCGTCGATTCCTTGTAGACCCCTGATCTTTTCTTCCAGACTTTCCTGCTTGTTTGTCACCTTCTTATCATCTTCCTTTCCTCTGCTTGATCGGGATTGACTTCTTGGTGATCTGGCAAGAAAAATCGGATTTTGTGCAGGGGTGGGTATTTCCGTGGTAGTACCAGTCACCTGGGAAGCCCCAGGCCCAACAGGTATTGATTGCGATGGTATTGCCTGCTGCGGTTGCTGGGTCTGTGCCGGATTTTCAGTAATCTGTGCAGACATCATGGTAGTTACCATGTTCATTAGTTCTCTCATTTGTTCTTTCATCTGTTCCAAGTCTGCAGACATGCTTTCAGCTGCTAAACCCTCCATTGGTTCTGAAGTCAAAGATCGACTTCGGGTCCGAACTGGGCTTCGTGTTGCTTCTCGTCTCCTTCGTTCCTTTCTCTCTTGACAGTCGTCCTCACTTCGCTCGCCTCTCACCACACGGAATGTTTTGGCATCTGGTTATAAAGCTAGTTAAGTGGGTGTTTTCCTATAAAGCGAAAGACACTCTTGTTAGTGAGAGCAGATCGAATCTATATTTATTTGCTCAAATCGAAGAAAGACCAGCCCTTGTATATGCATATGGAAAAAACTACCATACTAGACTAGTAGTTGAGTTGTTTGGATCAAGTACATTTTCTGAAAGAAGGGCCCATATATAAGACTAGAGATGTCCCTATTACGTAAAGCCAGAACTACTACTTAAGAAGGGCACTAGGCTTTAAGTGTTGGATTCCGCAGCTCAGTTGAGGTTCAGTTATTGGAAAGTGCTTTGGGATTCCAACCTGGCTATTTTCGGTCCTGTAGCCGGAATGGCTCGACCAAGACTAAAATAATAGGGAACCCGCTAAATGGTTGTCGATGTCTATCAGCAGCTTCTTTATACTTAGCATTGCTAGCTTCAATCCTTTGGTGAACCTGTTCATGAATGGATTGAATGTGACATGTTAGCTCCTTTACATCCTGTAACGCCCCAAAAAATTTCAAACTTCAAGGAATATATTATCAATTAAATACAGGGTTTATCTAAGGTTAGGAGTCTAGGAAACGACACCAGTGAGTCCTATGGCCAATGACCGAGTAAGATCCCAGATCGCCGGAGGAGTCAAGTTAGCCTCCCTTCTAAGTCTAGCTTTCTTAGGTAGCGCACCACCCTTTTGACAAATCTTAAAAGGCATTGACGCGAGATCTCATAAGCAACGCAAAGATAGGCATAGGATTACAAAGTAAATAATTATTACAGCGTCTCAAATTTTTTTTTTAAACTTACGAAACGAGTTCCATTACTAATACAATCCAAAAACAATAAATAAAGGCACAATTAGACAAATGAGCGAAATGGTTCCCAAAATTTCTCTAAGGAAAACTTAAGTCTTCAAATGTCTTTGACTCCTTGTTGGCTTTGTACGTTTCTTCGACACCTGGCATGAAACGCCATGAGCTTTGAATGCCCAGTAAACGCACACACACCCCATCCCTTTTTCCCAATCCAATACCCAATCACAAATATAACAAGAAAGTAATGAAGCATGATAATTATTCAATAATAAAGGATTACAAGGTTAGATGTTAGAAATCTAGAAATCCCCCAAAGAGACTTCGTCCTCCCAACCACAAGAATAGGACGCGGATTATTCCGTTGCCCCATCTTTTATTGCTTTGTTGCAGAACTAACCTCGGATGCCTACCAACGGTTATATACCGCGTAGCGCCAACCGCAGGGCCTCAAAAGAGATGGTAATAATGGGCCTTGCCCAAATCCCTCCTCACACGAAATACCTAGGGTCCGAATACAACCGCTCCGTTCAAGGGTTCCGAAAACCACTTGCACAAGACTTTAACTTCCAAATAGGGAACGCACCCCTGTCAACCAATCAATATCTTAGTAATCTTGTCCAAAACTTCGCACATGAATATAATTTCCAGATTTGCATGAGTGTGAGCACTATCGAAGGATTAAAATAAAACACATAACCCTATGACATGTGAAATATCATATCGAGATATGATCATAAATTAATAAGCATATTTATGAACACAATAGCATGACATACCAATGCCAAACAGAAATTTCAGATTTAGTACCCGTTAAAGATTAAAATCGAAAGGGTTGTTAGATATTTTTACAGAACTCAGCCTTCCTACGGTTCGTAGAAAATTTAATATAGTTTTCAGAACATGTTTCGGAAATGTAATAGCTTTTCTAGATTTTTAGTTATTTAGGAAATGTTCCAACGCTGTCCAGATTTGTCGACCGTTACGAAAATTTGATTTTCTTACAAACCACTCACTGTTTTTCAATGAAACCAATTTTAGTTGAAATATGACTCCTTAAGGAAGCTTTTGACATGAAATAGAGGTCCATAATAATTTTCTACATTTTTCTAGAAATTTTGAAAGTTGGCTGCGAAAACAAGTTTTTTAGGCACAATACCCAAAATAAGAAGATTTGTGAGAAAATAGATCCACTAAGGGAAAATTTTCGTTACTCTTGTGATGAAAACATGCTAACTAACATATATTAAACTCAAAAATTTTGCTTGAAGGTGTGCCTTTGGAAAGTTTGAGAGATTGGTACGAAAAAAGATAGTTTTGTACCGAAATGAGGGAAAATACAAGAGAGGCAGAATCATGGCTCAACTCTTATCATTTTTAACACAAGTAACTCATCAATAACACATCTGAAAACAATGTTTAGAACCCTTAAGAACGTGTATTTGAAAAAGGAAAATGAAAGAGAAGGTTGTGTCGTGGCTTACTTGCTAGGCTTGAACAAGAGTGCCGTGGAGAAGTGGTTTGGAAATACTCTTCCGATCCTGGAAGACGCCAATGATCCTCAGCTAGTCACCTGCAAAGATACAAATACTCCGGTCGGGGGTGCCGGAATTAGCACTCCGACGGACAAGTCAGTTCTTCTACTCAAGAAAGCTCGTTCACTAAGTTTTTAGAAGTGATTCTTACATACCTTTACAAATCTGAAGCTCTTGTATTTATATCCATTCTCTGGGCCTCGGGGCCAGAGTCTACTTTTTATTTATTATTCTTTCATTTGTCCTGATATGCCTTCTCAAGTCTATTCGGCCTTAAGAACGTATTCGACGTCCCAGTTGAGCAGAATGGAGTCGTTCAGTTCCCGGCTCCTCGGGTATACCAGATTTCGTTCCTCTATTTATTCGGCTCCCACAATTGCCCCCCAAGCGTTCTGTCAATGACAGTTGGGTGAAATGCTTGGTTCCGATTTTCAAATACTCTGAACCAAAGTTTGGGGGTTAGACTTATCACGCGGACGTTTAATTACTCCCCCTTTAATCGTCGTCTCAACTTCCCGACCCTTTGTACACGCCTATTTATTATGATTTAAAATCTGATGTCCTTTCGAATCCGTGTTCTATGACGCTGGTTGCTAGGTTGCTCTTCGAATCGTTCTTGCAATTCTTCCGTCTGTGATACTCTCTTCATTTTTGTAAGTTTTCCTCTCCCCTGCTCTGAAGCTTTTCCTAGTTTATTTATTCCGTCGCATGTTCCTATAGACAGTAGGTTATGGCGAAACATTTGAAAGACCTCCTTTCGTCAGACCGAATTGTTGGCTTTAGACACCATTT
This sequence comes from Camellia japonica, assembly GCA_030407325.1. Lineage (NCBI taxonomy): Eukaryota > Viridiplantae > Streptophyta > Magnoliopsida > Ericales > Theaceae > Camellia > Camellia japonica. The sequence continues at coordinate 4,489,263 of JAPPVO010000031.1, read as the reverse complement.
CTCTATTCCTGACGATGTCCACCTGTCGTTTGTGGCGGACGGCACTCTTGACATGGAGAGGGAGGACGAAACCACGATTGTCTTTCCCCTTTTGTCAATCGCAGAGGGTGGAGTCCGCTTTCCCCTTCACCCGTTTCTGAGGGCTGTTCTTCGCCATTGGGATTTGATCCCTTCCTAACCCAATGTGAATTTATTTAAAATTATAATGGGGGTCGTAGCGCTGAACCGTTGCCTTGGAATTAATCTTGGCATTCCTGCCATTTGGCACTGTTATGCTTTGGCCAAGTCCTCTGGTCGGCACGGGCGTTACTTCCTCAGAGCTAAGGATACAGATCATCAGTTAATCACTATGCTTTCCAGCTTTGGGAAACGAGTTAATGATGTCATGGTCGTTGTCCGCGGCAACTGGGAGTTCGGCGAAGGGGAGGATCGTATCGATCCTATTCCTAGACGTAGGGGCGAACCAGGTCGCCGAGTGCTCTCTTGCTTGTATTGTGTGCTCATATTTGCCATACCCTGTTTTCTTGAGTCTTACGGCTTGTCTTTTGCAGGGAACAATTTGAAAAAAGTCTGAGCTTCAACTGACGACGCCGTTCTTTCGGACATTAGGATTGCTCTTAGTTATTTCGGCCGTCACAGTCTTCATAAGCAGGGAAGAGCGGCTCACGTTCTGCTTTGCTATGAGCCTACATATACAACCTTTTCGGCTGCGAAAAACATACCGATTCCAAAGGGTGAAGATTTTCTCGTCGCTCATATTTTTTCCGACTTCGAAAACTTGAGACAGGTAGGTTTTGAAGGGTCCGATTCGGAGAATACTGAAGTATCCGATACTGCCGAATCAGATCAGTCCGAGGCCGAATCTGAGGAGGTATTGGATTCTGCCGATCCTCCCTCTACTTCGGGGCGGGGGAACCTCTCTGTTGACGACGTTCCTCAACGTACAGACGATCTTCCCATCTCGGGATCCACTAACATGGCTGGGTTAAGCCTGACAAAGCTTGCTAAGAAGGCGAATGCGGAGAGGTTAGCTGCACGGCGAAGAGCGGAGGGCCTTTCGACCGAACCGCCCACCAGTGAATCTCAACATTCCCTCCCAGTTACCGAATCAAAATCCTTGGGAATTGTTGAGGAGGCGGCAACAAATAAGAATGCCGAATCCGCATTGGTTGGGAAAGCCGTCCAGGATGTTGAGGGAGAGGCGGAGAAACGCGCTAGGGATCGTGAGGTCGGTTTAGAAGATCACGGCGGCAAACGTCCTCGAATGGGGGGATCGAGTGAGGTTGTGCCCTTTGTGATTCAACCGATGGTAAGAAACTTGCCGGTTCTTTCGGATGCCTCGGCGCTTAAAGACCCAGAGGTCGCATTCGGCGTGGCAACGTCTTTGTCGTTGCCGTGTGATATGGAGGCTTTCCAGTTGGAACCGGATTTGAATGCGACAATGTTAGCCGCGCAGTCGGCCCTTTTGGTGCGTATTCTGACTTTTCCTTCACTTCATCCAAACATTGTTCGCGTTACGTTTTTTTTGAATTTTTCTTTTGCAGACCGTTGGTAGGATAGCCGATGTAGGCCGCCGTCATCTCGACGCCGTCAAGCAGATTAGTCATTTACGAAAGCAAGTTGAGGGCCAGAGGAAAAGGGCCAAGGATGAATTTTTAAGAGCAAACCAGGAAGCTTCTCGGGCAGAGGACGAGGTAGAGAAAGCTCGTCATGCGGATAAGTTGAGAGCGGAGGCCGAGAAGAAGGCCGACGATATGGAAGCTGCACTTGGCTTGTCCCAAAAGGCAGTTGCCAGCCTGGAGGCTGAGTTGGCTGAAATGAAGGCGGCGAAGGAGATTGTCGATTCAAAAGGTTTCGAAGCCGGGAAAGAGGCTGGACTCGCCGAGTATGTGGACCAGGTCTCTCGGTTTGAGAATCGGGGCTTCAAACATGGCTGGCACAAGGCCCTTGCTGCAGCTGGAGTTTCGCTGAATATGCCAATACCGTATGAGCAAGTGGACATCGATCCGTTGGAGACTGATTCCGAGGGTTGATCTTTACGATACACAATTGTTATGATTTCGAGAAAGTACTTTTTCCGTTTGTTTTTGTTATTTTGTATTTGTTTATCGGACATTTTTCATGCGGGTTGATATTATAAAAGTTATGATACAGAAATGGACGTCGATACTTTTTTTTGTAGTTATAAAATGTTATGAATTCTGCTCAATGTGCTGATGTTTCCATAATTTTATGGTGATATTTCTTAATATATCTATAATCTGTCCTTGCCTTAGCCAGGGCGCGAGCGTGAAGAGCCGAATGGTTCATACTCGTGGGCTGGCCGAGGCATCTTTGAAAAGGTGGCCGAGTAAAACGGGGCCGACTAGATTAATAAATCTGCCCTTGCCTTGGCCAGGGCGCGAGCGTGAAGAGCCGAACGGTTCATACTCGTGGGCTGGCCGAGGCATTCTTAGAAAAGGTGGCCGAGTAAAACGGGGCCGACTAGATTAATAAATCTACCCTTACCTTGGCCAGGGCGCGAGCGTGAAGAGCCGAACGGCCCATACTCGTGGGCTGGCCGAGGCATTCTTTGAGAAGGTGGCCGAGTAAAACGGGGCCGACTAGATTAATAAATCTGCCCTTGCCTTGGCTAGGGCGCGAGCGTGAAGAGCCGAACGGTCCATACTCGTGGGCTGGCCGAAGCATTCTTACAGAAGGTGGCCGAGTAAAACGGGGCCGACTAGATTAATAAATCTGCCCTTGCCTTGGCCAGGGCGCGAGTGTGAAGAGCCGAACGGTCCATACTCGTGGGCTGGCCGAGGCATTCTTAGAGAAGGTGGCGAGTAAAACGGGGCCGACTAGATTAATAAATCTGCCCTTGCCTTGGCCAGGGCGCGAGCGTGAAGAGCCGAACGGTCCATACTCGTGGGCTGGCTGAGGCATTCTTACAGAAGGTGGCCGAGTAAAACGGGGCCGACTAGATTAATAAATCTGCCCTTGCCTTGGCCAGGGCGCGAGGGTGAAGAGCCGAACGGTCCATACTCGTGGGCTGGCCGAGGCATTCTTAGAGAAGGTGGCCGACTAAAACGGGGCCGACTAGATTAATAAATCTGCCCTTGCCTTGGCCAGGGCGCGAGCGTGAAGAGCCGAACGGCCCATACTCGTGGGCTGGCCGAGGCATTCTTAGAGAAGGTGGCCGAGTAAAACGGGGCCGACTAGATTAATAAATCTGCCCTTGCCTTGGCCAGGGCACGAGCGTGAAGAGCCTAACGGCCCATACTCGTGGGCTGGCCGAGGCATCTTCGAAAGGGTGGCCAAGTAAAACGGGGCCGACTAGATTAATAAATCTGCCCTTGCCTTGGCCAGGGCGCGAGCGTGAAGAGCCGAACGGCCCATACTCGTGGGCTGCCCGAGGCATTCTTTGAGAAGGTGGCCGAGTAAAACGGGGCCGACTAGATTAATAAATCTGCCCTTGCCTTGGCCAGGGCGCGAGCGTGAAGAGCCGAACGGCCCATACTCGTGGGCTGGTCGAGGCATTCTTTGAGAAGGTGGCCGAGTAAAACGGGGCCGACTAGATTAATAAATCTGCCCTTGCCTTGGCCAGGGCGCGAGCGTGAAAAGCCGAACGGTCCATACTCATGGGCTGGCCGAGGCATTCTTAGAGAAGGTGGCCGAGTAAAACGGGGCCGACTAGATTAATAAATCTGCCCTTGCCTTGGCCAGGGCGCGAGTGTGAAGAGCCGAACGGTCCATACTCGTGGGCTGGCCGAGGCATTCTTTGAGAAGGTGGCCGAGTAAAACGGGGCCGGCATACATGGGGCTGTAAAGGGGTTGTATAATGCGTATGAAATTGGCATGCGTCTGCGTGAGATGAGACGTGACATTGAGAAAAAGGACGAAAGGAATCGCGGTCTGGAAGCTTGCGCGAAAAAGGCCGAGAGTGAGCTTCGGGAGCTTAAGAAGGTTCGAATGGCTGAGCCGGCGACGGCCGGTCAACTTAACGTGGGCGGAAATACGTCCCAAGAGGCCCCGGGTTTCGAGAAATACGGACGGTTTCAAGGCCGGGGTTGATAAAACCAAGACAGACCTTGATGAGGAAGTTTGTCGATGCGAAAATCGCGGTTTTAAGCATGGCTGGATCAAGGCCCTTCAAACCGTGGAAGTTCTTGGGTCCCTAGGCATAGATTCGGCTTCACCCCTATACCATCGACATTACCTTCCCTACTCCGAATTTGAAATGGAGAAGAGCGACGATGAGGAGGCCGATTAACCAGAGTAATGCAACAACAGGCTTCACTATGAATAAATAGGCTTTCATTTTCAATGTCCGTCTTTGATCGTAAAATATTTTGATTGTAAAATATTTCTAGTTCAAACGTGTCGATTCATTTTATTGGAATATTTAGATTTTGATTAGAATATTTTGCACTGCATGGTATAAACGTTCAGAAATGCATTAGTCGGCCCTAAGGCGTCATACACCAAAGGGGGCTCCGTATCCGGAGACTTGTTTTGGCCAATCGTGACATCCACGAAGGCGCTCCGAATCCGGAGACTTATTCGGCCCTAAGGGGTCATGCCCCAAACGGCGCTCCGAATCCGGACCCCAAAGGGCGCTCCGAATCCGGAGACTTATTCGGCCCTAAGGTGTGCACCAAAGGGGGCTCCGAATCCGGAGACTTGTTTGGGCCAATCGTGACATCCACGAAGGGCGCTCCGAATCCGGAGACTTGTTTTGGGCCAATCGTGACATCCACGAAAGGCGCTCCGAATCCGAAGACTTATTCGGCCCTAAGGCATCATGCCCCAAACGGCGCTCCGAATCCGGAGGCTTATTCGGCCCTAAGGCGTCATGCCCCAAAGGGCGCTCCGAATCCGGAGACTTATTCGGCCCAAAGGTGTGCACCAAAGGGGGCTCCGAATCCGGAGACTTGTTTGGGCCAATCGTGACATCTACGAAGGGCGCTCCGAATCCGGAGACTTATTCGGCCCTAACGTGTCGTGCACAAAAGGGGGCTCCGAATCCGGAGACTTATTTTGGCCAATCGTGACATCCACGAAGGGCGTTCCGAATCCGGAGACTTGTTTGGGCCAGTCGTGACATCCACGAAAGGCGCTCCGAATCCGGAGACTTATTCGGCCCTAAGGTGTCGTGCACCAAAGGGGGCTCCGAATCCGGAGACTTATTTTGGCCAATCGTGACATCCACGAAGGGCGCTCCGAATCCGGAGACTTATTCGGCCCTAAGGTGTCGTGCACCAAAGGGGGCTCCGAATCCGGAGACTTATTTTGGCCAATCGTGACATCCACGAAGGGCGCTCCGAATCTGGAGACTTGTTTGGGCCAGTCGTGACATCCACGAAGGGCGCTCCGAATCCGGAGACTTATTCGGCCCTAAGGTGTCGTGCACCAAAGGGGGCTCTGAATCCGAAGACTTATTTTGGCCAATCGTGACATCCACGAAGGGCGCTCCGAATCCGGAGACTTGTTTGGGCCAGTCGTGACATCCACGAAGGGCGCTCTGAATCCGGAGACTTATTCGGCCCTAAGGTGTCGTGCACCAAAGGGGGCTCCGAATCCGGAGACTTATTTTGGCCAATCGTGACATCCACGAAGGGCGCTCCGAATCCGGAGACTTATTCGGCCCTAAGGTGTGCACCAAAGGGGGCTCCGAATCCGGAGACTTATTCGGCCCTAAGGTGTCGTGCGCCAAAGGGGGTTCCGAATCCGGAGACTTGTTTTGGCCCTAGATGTTGAGTTCAAACATTTAAAAACACGAAACCTTGCATTACAACGACATGTGTACAAGTATCAAGCCCACAGTCAGGTCATTGATAAAATTTACGTAGATGTGTTGAATTCCACGGCCGTGATAGGCTTCTACCTGACATGTTGGAGAGCCGATATGCCCCTGCGCCTGCAACGGAATCTATCTAATAGGGGCCGTCCCAGTTCGGACCAAGCTTTCCATCGGCCGGCCTCCGGTCGGCTGGTAGTACCTTCTTTAGGACCAGTTCTCCTAGATTGTACGGCGCAACTGAACTCGCCGATTGTATGACTTAGCGAGCTGCTGCTGATAGCGTGCCATGGATGCTAAGGCGCGGTCTCTTCGTTCTTCAATCAGAACCAGGTCCAGAGCGAGCATCATGTCATTTCGGCCTGTGTCAAAGGCTTGCGATCTCAAAGTTGGTAAGCCGATCTCTGGGGCTAAGATTGCCTGGGTTCCGAAGCATAAGGCAAACGGCGTTTCTCTGGTAGATCGTCTTGGCGTTGTACGATGGGCCCACAGTACACTCGGCAACTCTTCAACCCATCTGCCTTTGGCATTTTCCAGTCTCTTTTTGATGCCGTCCAAGATGGATTTGTTTGAAGCTTCCGCTTGACCGTTACTTTGGGGGTAGGCTGGCGTAGAGAAGTAAGGCTCAATACCATATTTGCTGCACAATTCTTGGTATACGCCACAATCGAACTAGGTACCATTATCCAAGATCAATGCTCTTGGAATGCCGAATCGTGTAATGATGTTCCTCCACACAAAGCGCTTAATGTCGGAATCTCGTATATGGGTTAGAGCCTCCGCTTCGACCCACTTTGTGAAGTAATCTGTTGCTACGATTAGAAATCGCTTGTTCCCTGGGGCCCTCGGCAATGGTCTTACGATATCAAGTCCCCACTGAGCAAACGGCCGGGGCTTGTGATAGAATTCAAAGCTTCTGCCGGCTGATGGTTAGTGGGAGAACTTTTGGCATTGTTCGCTTTCTTGACATAATTTTCTGCGTCGGCTCTCATCGTCGGCCAATAATATCCCTGTGTTATCGCCCGATGGGCCAGGGAGCGTCCCCCCGAATGGGCACCACAGCAGCTGCCCCGTGTATCTCAGTGAGCAGCTCCTCTACTCTGTCCGGGTGCACGCATTCCAAGTATGGACCAGAGAGGGACTTTTTGTAAAGCCCTCCTTGTGGATCTAAGTAGTACCGCAGGGCCTTGTTCGCAGTTTGTGTGCTTCTTTTTTGTCCTCTGGGAGTTGCTCAGAAGAAAGGAATGCAGCAATGAGGTCCTTCCAACTTGGAGCGGATTCAATAATGTTGATGTGGGTTTCCTCCGGAGGGCGGATACTTGGTTCCGGGACGAAACCTACTTCGATGGTACGCTTGAGCTCAGAGTTGATGGCGGAGGCTAAGCAAGCCAGGGCATCCGCGTGTGTATTTTGATCGCGTGTTATTTGGTTAATTCATGATGGTCGAATTTCGTCAGCAAGGAGTTAGCCGTTCTCATATAGGCCGCCATACGCTCGTCTCTTGCCGCGTACTCCCCTTCAGCTGGTTGATTACCAATTTGAGTCACAAAACACCAACAGCCGCCGCGCGCCAAGCAGATGTCGTTCCGCAGTCCGGCTAAAGGGCTTCATATTCGGCTTCGTTATTTGATGCTTCGAAGCTGAGCTTGACGGCCTGCTCAATTACTGCGCCGTCTGGAGACATAATTACGACGCCGGCGCCGCTGCCCCGTTGGTTAGACGATCCATCACAGTATAATTGCCAAATGTCCCCAACATAAATTCTCCAATCTGGCTTTGACCGAACTTCGGCCTTTGGCTGGACGTCATCAGGCTTGAGGTCGGCAAGCCCTCCTGTGAATTCGGCAACAAAGTCGGCAAGCACCTGCCCCTTGATTGCAGTTTTAGGTAAAAACTGAATGTCGTACTGGCCGAGTTCGAGAGCCCACTTCAAAACACGCCCTGATGCTTCTGCATTCTGTAGTACTGATCGAAGGGGATAGTCTATTAGCACCCTAATGCTGTGTCCTTGGAAGTAATGCATCAGTTTTCTTGCTGCCATGACCAAGGCTAGGACGAGTTTTTCCAGCGGTAGGTAGTGTGTTTCGGCGTCCACCATTGCCTTGCTCACATAATACACTAGCTGTTGCTGCCCTTCCTCCTCTTTTAGTAATACGGCGCTGACGGCCCTGTTGGAGACTGCCAGATATAGAATGAGGGGGTCACCGGTGACGGGTGTTGTTAGAAGAGGTACTATCCGGAGGTAGGTCTTGAGCCCGTTAAAAGCTGCTTCGCATTCGGCGGACCATTCGAAAGCTCTGCCCTGTCGTAGTGTCTGAAAGAATTGTCTGCAGCGGTCTGTAGATCGGCTGATGAATCTGTTGAGTGCAGCAGCCATTCCCATCAACTTTTGGACTTCTTTCACTGAACGGGGGGAACTCAGTTCCAAAATTGCTGTGACTTGCCTCAGGTTGGCTTCGATTCCTCGGTGGTTGACGATATAACCCAGGAATTTGCCGGAGCCGATCCGAATGCGCATTTGGAAGCATTTAGCTTCATTCTGTATTTGCGTAGGGTGTTGAATGTCTTTTCCAGATCGGCTATATGGTTTTGTTCTTCTTTGGATTTGACCACCATGTCGTCGATGTATACTTCCATAGTGTGTCCGAGCTGTTCTTTGAACATCATGGTGACCAGTCTTTGGTAAGTTGCCCCTGCATTCTTCAGTCCAAAAGGCATAACCCTGTAGCAGTAGGTTCCTCTTGGAGTGAGGAATGCAGTTTTGTCCTGATCATCCGGATTCATGGCGATCTGATGGTAGCCCCTGTAGGCATCGAGGAAACTCATGCGCCAGTGGCGTGCCGTCGCATCGACGAGTTGGTCAATTCTCGGTAAGGGGAAGCAGTCTTTAGGGCAAGCTATGTTCAGATCCGTGAAATCGACGCACACTCGCCAAGTTCCATTTTCTTTTTCACCACCACTGTGTTGGAGAGCCACGTGGGGTAGGTGACTTCTCTAATTGCCCCGGCGTCAAGCAATTTGTCAACTTCTTCTACAACGACGGCGGTGTGTTCTGCAGAGGATCGCCGGCCTTTCTGAATGATCGGCTTGCACCGGGGGTCGACGTTTAGATGGTGCTGTGAGACTGACGGGTCTATTCCCGGCATCTCCTATGGAGTCTACGCAGACGTCGAGGTTGCCGAGTAAGAAAGTGATCAGCTGCTGTCTGTTGACCTGGCTCAGAGAGGCGCCGATCATAAAAAACTTTTCCGGGCTTCCATCAATGTCAACCCGGTCTAAACCTTCCGTGGCCTTTTCGTTTGGTTGACGCCCGACGTCATCCAGGATCTCTCGACTGGGTACTTCAATGGAGTTTACTTGCAGTTCCTTCGGCGACTTGGCGGCGAGAAGGTAACATGCTTGCGCTGACTGTTGAGAGCCACGGATCTGCTCAACGCCGTGTTCCGTTGGGAAACGCAGCAGCTGGTGGTAGGTGCTTGGGACAGCCTGCAGGGTATGCAACCATGATCGCCCCATGATGAGATTGTACGGCGATGGAAGCCTGACGACCAAGAATTCCACATCCACCGTTCTGGAGCCAGCTCGAACGGGTAGACTGATCTTTTCCAATGGGTACTCCGGGTTGGCGTTGAAGCCGAATAGTGGATAAGGAGCTGGAGTCAGATCCGAATCGTTGAAACCGAGTTTGATGAAGGTTTTATAGTACATAACCTCTGAAGTGCTTCCCTGGTCGATAAGGACGCGTTCGACGGTGAACCTGTTTACGCGTAGCGCAACAACCAGAGGATCTACGTGAGGAGTGTTACGCCGCTCAAATCAGAGTCGTCGAAGGTGATGCTTGGCGCTTCTCGGAGCCGGGTCGCTTTGTTGGTGTGAGCTGATGCTGGGGGTTTGGAAGTGACTGGATTGCGTGTACAGTCGGGGCTATCGGCAGGTTGAATATCATATGTACGGTGTTAAGCGGGACGCCTCTTAGGCGACGTGCGTCCTCGGTCACCTCCTCAAGGTAATCGGTTAAGGCGCGGCGACCGTCGACATTGTGCTCTTGGCCTCGAGGTCGTTAAGGACCTGCCCTTGGGAATCGCTCAGGAACCTTGAGCCCTGCCCGTTTGGACTTTGCTTTTTCTAAGGCCAGATCGCGGCGAAGGCGTTCGTTCTCAGCGATGATGTTGTCCAAACTCTGTTGGGTCTGTCTGGCTTGTTCTATGGTCGCTTGCATCGTCTCCTTCGTTGAAGTCGTTGGTGAGTTAGAGTTCGAGGCGCGGCGCTGCGCGACGGTTTCCTTTCCGAGCGTATTTGCCGGAGTGAAATCGTCTCTCTGTGCGGGCTCGTCGGTGGCTATCGGAGGATCTTCAGTCACGTCTTTCATGGATATGTTTGAGTATTCCCACAGACGGCGCCAATTGTGGGGAGAAGTGGTTTGGAAATACTCTTCCGATCCTGGAAGACGCCAATGATCCTCAGCTAGTCACCTGCAAAGATACAAATACTCCGGTCGGGGGTGCCGGAATTAGCACTCCGACGGACAAGTCAGTTCTTCTACTCAAGAAAGCTCGTTCACTAAGTTTTTAGAAGTGATTCTTATATACCTTTACAAATCTGAAGCTCTTGTATTTATATCCATTCTCTGGGCCTCGGGGCCAGAGTCTACTTTTTATTTATTATTCTTTCATTTGTCCTGATATGCCTTCTCAAGTCTATTCGGCCTTAAGAACGTATTCGACGTCCCAGTTGAGCAGAATGGAGCCGTTCAGTTCCCGGCTCCTCGGGTATACCAGATTTCGTTCCTCTATTTATTCGGCTCCCACAATACCAAAGTCATTATTGCTCCAAGATTTCAAGGGATTTGTTTGTACTAAAGCACAATGATTATAGCCTAGGAGGTATGATGTCTAGCCATGTGATGGTGAATTGGTGGACTTGTTTTATATATATATATATATATTGTACAAATCTTGAAAATTGTAAAATATAATGTTAAAAAAAGATTTAGGGTACAAGTGTATATATAAATATATAATAGTACTTGTTTGGGTTAATTTGTGATTTAATAAAATGTGAGGGCTTGGGCTCAATTAAAGTATCTATTTCAAGTGTAGGGTAAATAAATTAGTGTTAGAAAAATAATTCGGTTTGTATTATCTTGCTTTGAATTTAAAGGTAAATAACTGAACAAAGACTGTGAAAATCGGGAGTTAAGATTTAGAGTGATTAATCTAAATTTGAGAGTTAAGTAATTAATATTAGAGTGTTAGAAATGATTTCTAAGCTTCTAGGGTCAATTAGGGTTTGTATGGATTCGTCCGTGATGCGTTTTCGGTTCTAGGATTTAATTTGCGAAAAATCAACGAACTAAGGGCTTTATTATAAAAACTCAAAATTTAGGGACCTAATAAGGTTTACAAAAGTCAGGGCTCTCACACATCCCCATTAATCTTGCCTGGGTTTGGTATTGGAACCAAATATAGGACGTTGTTTGGATTGGCCCCATATAAAATGTCGAATGGACTCATCTGTGTTGTGCGACTCTTGCTCCTATTATACGTAAATTCTGCTTGTGGAAAGACCAAATCCCACTGCTTGGGCTTTTGTACAACTAGCCTGTGAAGCATATTGCCCAAACTCCTATTTACGACTTCTGTTTGTCTGTCAGTTCATGATAAAGACGGGGATCTTCCCTAATTCCCCGAAGATCGAGTCAGACACTGATCCAATTGAACCAATCGATCGAAGGGCCTCATCTTAAATAAGGTGGACTTCAATTGACGCGATAAGGTGTTAGAAGCAGCCTGACGGGCCAAGGTATGCCGATGGTTGTAGGGATACTTAACATCATTCTCTAAGAAATCCGCCCCGTGAGACCGTTACACCCCTCACGCAACGTTAGAGGGCTAGGTCCCCTCCCAAGTCAAACAAAATGGAGGCTGGCAAGGAACGGATTCCTATGCCTTTTTCGCAGAAATCTTGAAACCCTCCTTACCTGAACCTATCGAGCTTGATTCTGGTCTTCGATACCATTCCGAAGTCTCCGAATTCCATTTTGATTGAGTAGGTGTTCAGCATGAGTGAAATGTGCAGACGAAGGGCTAGATATGAGACAAACTATGAGCCTTGTCCCAAGCACCAGGTGAATTGGCTAAGCGTGGCCCACTTCTGTGGTTGATGACATATCTAGCTCAGTTTATGCTATCGCTCAAAAGCGTTCCTTAGAGAGAAGTTCCTGTCTCCGATGCTATCATTAAAGCGGTACGTGAGCTGGGTTCAGAACATCGTGAGACAGTTCTTTCCACATCCAATGTGGGCATTATAGCATTAAGAGGACCTTTCCCTAGTACGAGAGGACCGAGAAGGACATAACTCTGGTGTACTAGTTATCGTGCCCATGGTAAATGCTGGGTAGCCAAGTGCGGAACGGATAATTGCTGAAAGCATCTAAGTAGTAAGCCCACCCCAAGATGAGTGCTCACCTATTTCGACTTCCCTAGAGCCTCCAGTAGCACAGCCGAGATAGCAACAGGTTCTCTGCCCCTGCGGGGATGGAGCGACAGAAGTTTTGAGAATTCAAGAGAGGGTCATGGCGAGACTATTCCATCCATGAAAACAAACTACTTTGTTTTAGATCCAGACTGAAAGACATGCATGCTCAAATTCAACGAAGAAGCTCTGCACATGGTGTCTCACACCATCACTCACTTTCCTTCATAATTAAACAAAATAGTAAGCCTCAAAGCAATTCTTCGGATCGCCTTCATAGGTAAACTTATTTATCTATACCCAACCCACTGCCCATGCCCTTAGGACACATGGTCTTAACCACCCACCACCCTCAATCACGAAAACTAGAAGAAATCACTCGTTAGATAGCAAAAATGGTCAATAAAAGCTTCTTATGTGGCATTTGGCATTTGTCCATCAATCCCATTCTATGTCTATGCCATCTTATTTACTATGGATTCAACCTCTCGATGCTCTCCTTGTCCTTCCGGGATGTCGAAAGCTTCAGTCAACACAGTCCTTAGCCCACATCTATCTAATAAGAGTCCTTACCCCGCATTCATCAATATCAATAAAAGTAGCAGGCGTGAAGGTTTAGTATACTCACTTCTAGTTACCGCACAACGTCCTATCTTCATTCCCTTGGAACTATGTATTGCAGTTGGCAGATCACAGAAGGAAGTCAATAGCATACTAGAGTAGAGGGTAGGGGGGAAGGAACTGATTTAGCAATACAGCTAAACCACTAATTATCTATAATAGGTGCCTATCTCTTTTCTTTTGTTACAGAATTAAAGAGTAAGGCATGAAAGATCAGAGAAAACGGAATCAGTCTTAGAAGTTCATAGACGGTTAAATGCAGTTCTCGAATAATAACTAGGAGAGACAGAACTAGGAAGTTCTAACTCTAGCAGCAGGGAAAGAGAACTCCTAAGAGTAAGAGCAACCCTTCGTGTAGGAAGGTGTAAGAGCGAAGCCACTCTTGCCCCTTCTTCCACTAGTCTTAGAGCGAGGAACTGGGAAAGAGTAACCGAGAAAAGGCATGACGGGGTTTACTAATAAAGATAAGGCATGAATGAAGGAGGTTACTAAGGAATGAAGGAGCCTAGTCTATTTGAGGCGGGATGCCCAAGAATAGAAGTAGCCATATGCCGAAAATTCATCTTCTGTGATGTCAGGGAGAAATTGTCTGCTCACTTGCGACAAGAGGGCATTCTCTGCCATTGATTCTAGCACAACCGATTCGATGTCAAAGGACAAACGAAGGCGACAAAAGCTCTTATTCCAACAAGCCTAGAAAAGAAAGAGGAGAAATTGGCTTAATTCTTACCGATGATATTACTAGTTATTCCGACAACAGCTTATGATATCACCCTCGGGTCACTCCCTAAAGAGTGAAATCCATTCCCTTAGCATAGCAAGGCTACGTGATCTTCTCTTTCCACAGCGGATTCTATACCAGTCTTCTATCCAACAGCGCTTACTCTTGAACCGATTACTCTCATTGCGGTTATTGCATTAAGCACGGGTTACAAAAGCAAGGGCGTTAAGGCTTTCCCTCTTAGATGGGGCCTTAGGACTCTTTTATCAGTGGTACTAGAATATGCATGTAAGGAGCGCATTCACGAGCACTAGCTTTCCTGGCTTGGAGGAGTATTGAAGTAAGCTGTCCCACTAATGCAATTCGATGCTTTCTGCGTCGAAGGAAAGTATGGTCAATCAGTCGAAGACTCTCTCAAAGCCCCTTCTCGAGACACTCTTTCTTAGTCCCTTTGCCTTCTCCTTTTCAATGCCATCTCTTATTTCCCTTTAGATGTAACTTCCTCTATCAAATAAAAGAGCGGCTACTCACCATCTGGAAAGACAGTAAGCCAAGGAAAAAAAGGAACATCTAACCCTAAGGCTTATGGAATTGATGCTTTCAAGCGCGAGGCCCCTTTTTCAAAAGGAATTAATAGTGGTTGGATCAATAGCAATAGTTCAGATAGCCACGAATGGGATTGATGCATAGGCTGCAAGGAAGGCACAATTAGGACCAAGAGGCTTCAATGAATGCCTTCTCCTTCAAAGCATCTTCTCGAAAGAAAGTTTAGTCATCCAGTTCAATGATTCGAGGCAAGTAAGCGAAAAGGATGGGCTTCACTTTATTATGCAACTCTTTCTCCTCCTGTGATTCTTGTTCACTCGGAGTTTTGTCTTTCTGAAAGAGAAATGCCACCTATTCTTGCTAATGCCCTTAAAAAAACCTCTTTATATTGATACCCTTTTTTCGTCATGAGTTGCCCTAAACCTGTAAGTGACAAAACTCTCTTCCCTTCGCCCCTTGAAAACAAACTCCATTCTGTCTATCCTTTAATTAAAGACGGATACTCTTTTGCGGCCTAAGGACTATGGTTCCACAACCCGACTACTAATGAAAGTCTTCCTAGACTAGCAGAGAGAGAGCGTTGGATTGGGTGCATCTTGCTTTCAGGAAAGTGAGGCATATTTATATGTTCAAGTTATCCCATCAGTGTCCGCTCTGATCTTCCCTTCTACCTCCAGAACTCGGAGGTTCTCAGGCCTCGGACGTACTTTCCATTGGAGAGGAAGCGAGTTAGCAAGTTAAAGAATTCAAAATGAATTGAATCCAAGTTTTTCATTCTCATTGCCGGGTAGAGGAGCGAAAGTAAGCCTACAACTAGGCAGCCAATAGCTAGGACGGACAGTAGCAGTTAGACTTCCAACCGCAAGTTAACTTGAAGCAAGAACTCTTAGGCAAGGGGGGGCGTAGCCTCTTTCGAGATTCAAAGAATAGCGTATATAAAGAGTAGTCAGAGGCAATTCGCTAATATGGAGCTATTTATATCGGCTTTCTGTCCTCTAGCATGAAGCAGGGGTCCAGTTGCTAAGCTTCTGTCCTGGAACTGCAGGAGTGATGGTGCACACGCAATCAAGAGTGCCATGGATCATGGCTACCTCTTTCTCAGGTGCCGAGTACATCCAAGGAGGGAATCAATTCATGGGGATAGATTAAGCTCCTGTGCTTCTGTCTTCTAATCCGGGGTGACCCTAATAGTAAGAGGGGTCATCTTCCCTATCATGGCTAAGACTTCCACTTGAGATATTGCCCATTGGAGGACATCTTCTGGTGCTTCATCGTACTCGAATAGTTCTTTCAGGTTTCTAGATGTTTGGCAGATTGTAGACACCCCATTTTTGACCGTCCTCAAGACTTGGACGTCACCGTTTGAACACTCGGTGACCATCCATGTTCGTTCGTTTTGAGTTCCCGGAGGCCTCGCTGCGCGCCTTGCCTCAGGATCTCTCAACTCGTTTGTTTTGTGTTTGTTTTTGCACCAAATGCTTGTGCTTTATGCTTTGAGGGGCAGGGAATGGCTTGTTGGCCATCCCCACACCCACCGGCCACCCCTGTTCATCACCGGCCATTATTTTGCCACCGGCCATGGTTTCCTTGATACTAATGGCCGGTCGGCACTTTATGTGGCCGGCCGGCACTTTGGCCGGTGACCTCTTTTGCTGGCCAATGTGACCCTTTTGCACCCTTAGGCATGGTGCATGCCAGCTGTGCCAGCTGGAATGCACCAACACTCTTCCCCGTGCATAGTGTGGTTGTTGCCCTTTTGCACCCTTTTGGTCAAAGCTTCTTGAGGAAGCTTGACCTTTGTCAAAGCTTCCTCAAGAAGCTTAGCCAGCTGTCTTAGCTTCCTAGAAGCCCCCCCCCCTTGCCCCCTTTGACCCTTTCTTTGGCTTCTTGAGAAGCTTCAACTTTCCTTGCCTATATAAGCCCTCTCTCCCTCCATTGTCAAGGTTGAACAACTCCAGACCTAGAATACATATATATATCTGATATATCATCCTCTCTCTCTATATCTCCCTCTCTCTCATCCATAGTGTGTGTTTGGGAGCCTAAAAGTGCATTTTTACCTTAGTTTTGCACTAAGACACACACCATCACACCTTACTTCGACCTTGAGGGGCTTAGGGGTTTATTCTGAGTTTTTGGACTGGTTTTGATCAAAAGAAGAGGGCTGCATTGACTGTTCATCAAGGGTTCTTCAAGGGTAATCTTTACTTTAGATTCCCAATTTGCAACAGTTTTTACCTATCTTACATGTTGATTTGAGCTTTGTGTATAACTAGAAAAAGTCTATTTTTGCATGCTTGAGATCTTTCATTAAGGTTTTTTGGCATTTGGGGTCGACCTCCCCTTCTTGGCCTCATTTTGGCCTCTTTTGGTACTCTTTTGTTAAGCTTCGGTCAACTTTGTGTGTTAGCCTTCTCACCACTGAAATCCAGTGGATTTTTCAGTGGTGAGGAAGGAGGTTTGAGGTTTTGAATAGGGGAGGGACACCCCTTTCCCCTTTGTGTTTCATTTTGCAATTCTTGGCTCATATGGTAGCATACATGTTTAGTTGTTTATGACTCCATTTCAGAGGCTTTTTGGGTGTTTTGGGTATATTATATCTCCGTCCCATGTGGGTTTGTTGACCCTTAGCATGTATTTGTAGTGCTTTGTATTCCCTTCATTTTGCTAGAAATGTATCATGACTTTTGATCACTATGCTCTCACATTTTGCTTTACTTTGTGAAGTTCTTGACCGTATTTTTGTCATGCATAAGGTATGTTAGCCACTTTTGTTCTTGATTAGCATGTTTGATATAGTTGCTTTGCATTTTGGATTTGAACCTTGAGTGTATGGTCACTAACATACCTAGCTTAGCCTATTATCATCATTTGGCATCAGTTGAGATCATATTTCAGTCCATGTAATGTGGTCTTACATTGCCCTTTGTGTCTCTTTCAATGCTTTGAAGTGTTGTGATTTCATGCCTTGAAATGTACATTGTGTATGCCTATGTGTTTGGGTCATTTGGGATGCCATGTGTGGGTTTTAGGGGCTTATTCTCGCATGCTATAGCACTGATTTTGTCGGTCTAAATGTCCATGTTTGTCTTCCTTAGGCCGCTTAAGTTGGCTTTTGTACCTTGGTCTTGGCTCATTGATTGGCATGTTTGTCTTCTATGATTGGTACCTTTATTTTGGCATCCTTTAGCCACTGTTTTTGGGATGGCTGAGGTCTCCCTCTTGTGGTCTACATCCACCTCTACATGAGCATGTTGCCTTACATTAGAAACATGTTTGCATTGTACCTTACTTGCATGTTAGTTTAATTTGAGCCATCTCACATACTTGCTGCATATTTGACATGCTTTGTGCCTTAGTTTCATTTGCATGTTGAGCCATGCTTATATGCTTGCATTGCATTGTTTGGCTTGGGGTGTCAAGTCAAACTTGAGAGGTGAGAAATGTTCATACTACAAAGTGATGTAACACGTCTCAACTCTCGGTCGCAAGGCCCTTGACTTTGACATGATGGGGTCTTGGTATTCATTTGTGTGTTGCAGCATTTTCATTGAATTGCAACCTTGGCCTCTTAGGCCATCATGCATCAAAATGCACAATTGATGGCCCGAGGATCGAGGGCCATGCTCCCTTGAGTCCATTGCATGATAGGGAGTGTGGCCATGCTTACATTTGCTTGAAATTCCATGCCATACATTGTCTGTCCTTGTTGCTGTCAAAAACTAGTTTCTGCAGGGAGTTTTGGCCGGTCGGCTAAATTCAGTGCCGGCGGCCATTAATTTTGGCCGTTAGTAAAAAAGGTGGCCGGTGGTTCCTCCCTTTGGCCGGTGGTATTTGTGCTTGGCCGGTGGCATTCCCAACATCCATAGAGCATGTCTCAAGACTTTTGCAGTCTTTAGAGAAGTAGGGCAGTGTAAACAGAGGCAAGCAGTGGCATGGTATGATTTTCCGGGAGACGGACTCGAGCATGCATCATTCACGCATTCCGAGGCAGGGCTGGCCCCTTCTTTCTATTATTTGCATATTCAATTTGTTAATTGAGTTAGAAATTTTGTAATAATTAATTAGCTAGGTAGTTATTATTTATTTGACTAATATTTATTCGGACCCTCCGAGCGAGGGCAATGTGTAATAAGTGTGGGTGAGTGTGTGTATGTCTTCCAACCCACGTCTTCCTCCCTTTTATTTATCTGCTTTCGATGGTTAGTATTAGGGCATATTTAACTTAGCATACCTTATGCTATGCATGCGTGCATCATACATTTGTCTTACATACATCGGGCTAGGCACATCATGCTAACTGCACTTGTATTTCAAATTCCAAGTTGAGTACTTGTTAGTCGCAGCATTTCACGTGCCATCTTTAGGGTAGCCGAGCCTGTTCTAGCTACATCCTGTATGTGTTGCATTAACCATCTTAAAATGAACTGGGGTCATGCATATGATTACTAACTAGTTTCTATTTTGGCTTGGAGTACTAGGTAAGCTTTTATGCTTTAGCATACCGCATGCGTGTGAGTGTTGCCATGATAGCATGCTTACCATGAGGCTAGCTGCTTATGTGATATAACTGCTTGAATGCCTGTGGATGGAGGTCGAGTTACCTAAATTGGAATAATGCATTAAAACTGTGAGTTTTTTTTTAAAGCCCACTGGATAGTGGCAAAAACATCTTTTCTAAAAGCCCACTCGAGGGTGGCAAAACCTGCATTTTAACCTACTTGCGAGTAGCAAATCACTTTCAAAACAAACATGAAATGTTTTGTTCCAATTTAGGTGATTTGGTCTATACTTGTTTGCTGCGCGTAACATAGTAATTCTAGGCTAATAACCGGAATAAGGCATATAATGTTTTCAAAACAAGATATCATGATTAGTAGAGGCCAATCTTCGGATCGGGCGAGAGGGGGTGCTCATAGCTGACCTTCCCCAATCGTACCCAAGTTCCCGAGCCGAGGCAACTTTGGTGATGACGGACACGTGGCCTTTGGCACCGAGTCAGGGTTTCCTAAATTCCCCCATTAAAAAATATTTAGGTGGCGACTCTGTATCTGGCAAAGCAGTCCATGTTTGGCACTTCTTTTCTAAAAATCTGTTTTCTCAAAATGATTTGCCGGATTTAGACTCTTTGGTTCAGATTACGAACCGTGACAAATTGAGTCCTGAACTGTAGTAGACCCACAAAAGAACAGAACGGGAGTCATCCTCCCGAGGCGTTCGGGGACGTCTACAGTTTCTGGCGACTCTGCTGGGGATTTTAGAGAGTTTGACTTGAACTCGTGATATCCTGTTTTGACTACACTTATGTGTTTCTTTGCATTGCATGTGCATTGGTGCGCCTAGGACACCGTGTTGGCCATCTGCTATTCCTGAGCGGTTTGCCGGAGGCTTGACTTTGTCAAAGCATGCCATAAGGCTGACCGGTTGCGGGCTCTGCCAGTATGGGAACACAAACCCCGGTTTTACCGGGGCACCCTTTTCGACCATTCGACCTAGTGCATATCGAAATCCATAGTGACCATTCCAAACTAGGACAGGTTGCTTACCCGATTTTAGGTTGTTTGAAACCGCTGCGTGCGTAGTGAAACCCTAGCTCCTGATAAAATAGGACAGGAAACCCTACCCCAACATAGGGTGTTTTGGCTCTCTTTTACTTGCTATGTGCTGTTAGAGTGTATCTCTACAGGGAATACGCATATCAGTTTGCAAGTCTGGGTATCAGGCCTGAGGGCATGGCATTTGGGAAATCAGTTTTACCTAAGGGTATCAGTTTTGGGGCAGTTTGGAAACAGTGATCAGTGGTTAAGAAGTAGTACACTCAGCTTATTGGCAATTTGTTGGAAGACTATCCAATTAGGCTTTCCAGTCTTGTTCCCTTTAAGGAACACTTTCTATATTGGCTTTATTCAAAGAGCCATGCTAAGTAGAAATGTGCCTACCAAACGGTACTGATTTGCTGCTCGAATGTTGAATGAAATGAAATATTGAATGAGTCTAGCGAAGGACCCCATCTCCTTTTTTCTTCTAACTACGCTCAGGTGCACCTACGGTCTTATGACCTAGTCGTCAAGAGAGTAAGGACAAAGAGGTCTTCCTCCTCCATGCCACCACTCGAACTCAAGAGAGGACGAGTGATCTGTTTTGAACAGAATACTCGAAACCTCTCCTATCTATCTTCTAGATGGGCCTTAGCTCTTGCAAGACTCGATAACCAGCCCCCGTAAGCCGAAGAAGGGTAAAAAAGTCTTTTACATTGTATCGATTCTTGACCACAAAAAGACCCATTGTCCTTCGACACAATAGAAGAGCACGTATAGAAATCAGTGAGATATCTATGGACACGTCTGCTATCATGAAGCATTTTGTAAACTCCAGAGCTCCCGACTCGGATACCAAAGATTTACTCTATGATATACTAACTTTGAGTTCGGTGAGCATGCTCTTGTATTCTACCGCTACCCTAGTATCCCCGATGACAACATCATCACTGAGAATAGCATAGGCCTTGAATCTCTCAGCATCGGGATAAACCCGCTCTGCTGCCATCCGCACTATCATATGATGTGATAATGTGAAGAAAGGCCAAGAGGAGTAGTAACGTAATGGTTGACCAACGATAAACAACATATACCGTTCCTTCCCACCACCAGAGGTGTAACCATTATATAGGCTAACCCCAGACAGGCATGCACAATGGCAAACTTAACATACTGATCAAACAAACATTACAGCCATCATCTGGTAGATGACCACTTTAGGCCATCTATTCGTCACCAATTTCAAATCAAAACTATATCTTTAAAACCCACGAGGGACTGCAAGGGCTTTATTTGATTGTACGTACCGTCTTGTGGCAAACGTCGAACAACCGACATTGCCAATCATGATACGACCTTAATAGGCTTGTTGTACATAGTTTTTGATGATAAACAACCTTCGTTTACCACCTCCCTCGATTGACGCCTCTACTCGACTATGGTAGACGTCTTCGAACTTCTCTGCCATGTCCTCGGGAAAGACTTGAAAGAGAAATCGATTGATCATCTCCGACAGATCCATGTTTACTTGATCAAGGGGATAGCGGATATGCTCCTCAAACAGTAAACATGAAAGAATCAATCCCACAACACCCAACTCGCCCAATAAATGGCGAGCATATGATACAATTTCATACTTTAATGAGGTGAAGCAAGAAGATCTCTTCTTTTTTGCCTCAGTATAATACATATATAGAGTTTTGATGTCGACTCCCTTTTCTCACTCAAAGAGGAATGAAGTTGAATTGAGTGAAAAGCAGTTAGCTCAGGTAGCTTGAATATAACTCTTCCTTCCACTAAGGGAAGAGGACTCACTTCAAGAGCAGGTTTTCAATCCAGGTATCTTTTCCCTCTTCTTGCCCAGCTTGGCTTTCAAACTTGACACCTTTCTTGTCCGAGTGAACGAGGTTGCCTCGTTTCGGGGGTATCTTGTTAAATGGCTGTTGAATCGTATATAACTGATTGTCTAACTAAAGAGGTTCGAAAAGACCTCCATACCTACCGATCTGAGTACAGAAATGCTTGTGTAATAAAATGGGTCATTCTTGTATATGTCTGCTAATTCATATATCCCCAAGGAACTGTCATTAGAATGAGCAGCATCATATTTGAGCCCATAACTTATTTTGTAATAGAATAGCCCTTTGACCCCAAAGAAAGAAGTTTGCTCTTCCATTTCTTAGTAGGAGTGCTCCTATGTTAGTAAGACATTTCGTGCAAGAACTAGGTTTGAGTTAGTGCACTAACTAGGTTATTTTTTCTCCCCTAATGGCTCTATCTCTAAGGTAACCTGGACTAGTAGCAACCGATCCTAGTAAATAAGATATTGTTTCATTAAATTGGTTGTTCTTTCTCTCTCCTTTCTTCTAGTGGAATTGAGTCGCTCATTTCGGTCTAACTTCATTACTGTACCTGCTCTCACTCCGACAGCGTACTATCCTAGACCTCTGTCTATCCCTTGTTAGAAATTCATAGTTAGGTTAGCCAGCCCGGTCCCCGACAAGTGGGAGGCTCTTCACTTTCCCTATCATACGATTCTGCCAGACTATTCTACTTCATTCATTCTCCATTCAAAACCGTCTATTCCGAGAACCCATAATCTGAC
Source organism: Camellia japonica (assembly GCA_030407325.1). Classification (NCBI taxonomy): domain Eukaryota; kingdom Viridiplantae; phylum Streptophyta; class Magnoliopsida; order Ericales; family Theaceae; genus Camellia; species Camellia japonica. Next base: position 4,466,980 of record JAPPVO010000031.1, on the reverse strand, counting down.
GATTCTTTCATATGATTTTTTTTCGTGAATTCAACATCAGTGATCTACGACCATCCTTTCTTCTTTCCATTTCAAAAAGGAATGGTTGGTATGCGGTCCATCCTTAGAAATACTTGTGGAATCCCTCTTTTGTGATTGTTGCAAAGCGTGCTTCCGTTTCTTGTTCTTCGAGCTCAACTGGTCATGCTTCTTTCTCAGTTGCGTGATTCCTAGATGCTAGATCCTAGATCAAAGGATGTAGGTGAGTTTGATTGTTCTAACTTCTACTGTTGTAAGTTGCCTTAAGGCACCTTCCAGTTCCACCCCAATAAGGGAACTTTCCATTGAGGAGGATCCCAATTAAAAGAAGGGCGTTAAGCACCTACGTATCCTTTCATTGGGTCAAAGATCAGTCCAAGCTAGGATCAACTCTTGGAAGTCAAACTTATCCTCTGCAGCTAGGTCAGTTCGAGCTACGACCCTTCGAGCAGGGCAGTTCATGAGCTGCTATCTCTGACCAAGGTTAGGTCTTCTTTTGCTCTACTGTTGTTATTATTCCTTCAACCTGTACATAAGCCAAGGCTTCTCGAAGTCAAGTACATCAAAGGTAGGGAAAGAAAGGGTCATCTCAGGATGGACTCAATATCTATTATCTTGCCACTTCCCTTTCTCTAAATCTTTCGTTTCAAGCATCAAACGAAAAATATAAAATAGTCATAAGAGAGTAGACATATAAACAAGTAAACCCAGCCCAGGAAGAATGTACCGAAACATCATACATATGAGACTGAAAGCTTCGTCTACCCTGTCTCTTGTGAAAAATTCTGTATTGATCGACCTGTGTGACCCTAGCCAATGAATTCATTCAATCAACGAATTGGTTGGGATGATAACTAGAGACTTTTCCTATTCTTGGAGCTCAATCACTAAGGTAGGCTGCTTTCCGAGTCTCTCCATTTCTGTATTTCAAAAAATGAGGATCCCTCATATCCCCTACTAGCTGGATAAGGTGGGTTGCTTTCTCATAGTCTCCATTTCGAGATGGTGGATCAGGCTAATCAGACTTGAGCTCTCTCGTCTGGAATGGAGGGACGTTTAAGAATTCCTTTGGTAGTAGGTATGGGGCACGCGGAGACAACTGAGGCAAGTAGCTAGTTGACTGTAGGTTTAGAGCACGCTAGGATAGATTCTAACTAATTCTCTCTCTCCGGTCTTGCTCTTCCTCTTGCTAGGCGAATGGGCTTTGGTGGATCCGATCCCCCAAGAAAGGTTTTCATTCCTGCTCTGGGGGTTGTCCTAGATCACTAGGAGAGATAAGAATGTATTAGCTGTTAGCTCTTCTTGCCTAGTAGCTAGGTTCCTATCCTAGTAGTTCTCTTTCTTCCATTGCATCTATCTATCAGACAATCTTATGCAGACAATTATGAGATTGTCTTCGAAGGTATTCTACCTGTCCTATCCTAGCTACTAACGAGAACAAGGCTGCTATTCCTAGCGACGTACTCGAGTGAGCCCTTTCTCTTCTAGCATGAATAGTGGTTCAACCTCTTGCTCTTATATTCCCCCTCATGTAGTAAGGAAAGGAATAGGTAGGTATTATGAGTCTTAAAGTCCTCCCTTCTATCTTCTTTCTTCCCGATAGCTAGGAAGCCAACTTCCAAGACAGATTTTTATTCCTGTAGGAGGATGTCTCCTTTACTATACTTGTAGTTGAGTTGAGTAAGTCCTCCCAGCTTCTTCTATGCCCTAGTTCCTAAGGTTCTGATCATTCTCCGGTCTTTCTATAACCTTCCCTGTTTCTTCTCCTTTTTCGGGTGGGAGAACATAAACTATTCTAATCTTCTTCTGTATTGATCTTGATTGCCGCCCCTATAAATCCTTGGCAAAGTTTGACGGCCAATCAAGATCTATGTAAAAAGCGTAGAATAAGTCCCTTAAGGCGATCGGTAGTCTTTCCTGAAGCATTTTCTTTAAGCAATGCCTTCGCCCAATCTTTCCCTCTAGTCCAGTAAAGTCCAGCCAGCAGTATCAGAGCCTCTCAGAGATGTCTATCCATTCTAAGTTGTTCTGGTTGCGGGCGGTTCAAGGCCTTCTATTCTAGCAGAAGCGTCCCTGCTCAGCGTAAGACTTAACCGAGACCTTTGAGTCAAACCTGCAGTTGAGCTCGAGCAGTCGGAACACAGACCTCAGTCAGGTTGCCCGGGGAATACCCCTATAGCTTCCATTTTCCTCGTGACATGTCGGAAGTCAGGAGGAGAGGTAACAAAAGCGGACTCTTCTAGCTTAGCTGCAAACTTTCTGCTCACTGGGTGAGAAGAGTCCTCACTTTTCTTTGTTGACTCGAATCTTATTCATTTCTATCATGAATGGAATCAAAATCATCGAGAAGTATGGGGTTACCTCTGGAGGTGCTTGTATCAAAAGATCAATCAAGACAGAAGAAAACTCATACATCGGTATCGGGGTCATAGAGGAGAGAATCAATTCCCGTTATAACACACTGTCGACACTTTTCCCCCACGGCGTGCTACCTTCGACTTTTTAGGGTAAGGAAACTTCGAAGGCTAATCCGAAAACTCCCTGGCAGTCAAAGAAAGAAAGGCATGTTGAAGAGCGGGGGATAGATAGAGATAAAGCTGAGGTAAGTAGTTAACTGAATATGGATGCTAGGGTAAGAGAGTAGGAGAGATGGAGGTTTGGCACAAATTGTGATTTTCTTTTTATTAAACTACTGAGCGCTAAACAGCATTTGGGAACTATAGTCTTTGTTTGTTTGGCTGACCGACTCAAATCGATTGGTCACCGATAGAATATTCGGGGCTTATGGCAAAGCCCACTTTCTTCGCCAAACAATATTTCCTTCTTCTTCTTTTCTTTTTTTAGGTTCTTCCTCAGTGTTAGGTCAGGTCTGCTCTTGCGCGGATATTCCCAGTTCTTACTAATCCTGGGCTATTGAAAAGAGAAGCTAAACCAAACCATTAATTCTTAGTTCGAGTTGCTAGAGTTGCTAGAGCTAATGTTCTTGCTAGTTTTGGTCAGCGTCTTTCCTCTGATGCAAGGGAAATGTGAGCGAGAACTACGGCATATAGTAATTTGTTGGAGTGTGTTCATCAGTCTTCCTTCTCTAATAGTGCAATTATAGCCTATACAAAGATTGAGTATACCCCACCTCCGATAGACCCCTTAGTTTGAAGTACGAGTGATTTTACTACAACTTTCAGGGCAGCTCTGTCAAAGGGAAGTCTAGTTCCTTAAAGGTTAAGGGCAGTTACAATAGCTAATTCTCAGTGTCACGGAAAAGTGCCCCGAGGGGTTTAATGCGATGTAACAGATTCTTCTACTTGGTCTTACCATTACCAGCCAGTCCGAGAGTGAAAGGCGCTCCTTGGCAAAAGAGGTTACCAATGCCCCTCCTGCCATTTCCAATTCATATATCAATTTTTTCTATTGTCTGTCAATTGACGTTTCTTTTTATCCTTTCGAGAGACCTCAACGAATTCAGAAGCCCCTCTTTCGTCTGGCCTCCTGCTGCTACGTCTCGGAGTCGGCCCCCCTATCACTTAAAGGCCTTATCGTACGAAGAAAGCTGACTTCTTTTCAATAGAAAGGAAGCAAAATAATGTTATAATCTAACAGAAGCCAGAAATCACACAGCATAGATGAATGGAACAATAAATGAAGAAAACCTGAACGGATAAAGAAGAATGCAACCCTTTTTTAAGCTCGTTTCAAGCCGGAAAACAGTAAATGAAGCTTACATCACCCCCCCTTTTTTTTATTTTTGCATTTTTAATATAAGAGCCTAAATCTAACACTACCCATCAATCATCCAACACAACCAACTATTCATAAAAGAGAAATTAATTACAGAAATCAGTGAATGAAATAAGACGGCGATAAAAAAAAATGAAATAAAAGACCTAGGAACAAGCAAGGAAGATTTTTAGCCCCAACGACAAACGAACCTACGCGCGGGGCATTTTCGGGGAGTAGCCCGCTTCCCATTACTCAATAGGGCAATTCCTCGCACATAATTAAGGGAGCCATTGAAAGGTGACTAAAACACCAGAAACGGCGACTACCCGAGCTAATGATAGAGGCAAGAACACTTTCCGGCCAAGTCCCATTAATTGATCATAACGATATCGTGGAAATGCTGCACGGACCCATATATATAGAAACAGAAAAAGAATCACCTTGATACTAAACCGGATCGAGCCCGGGATCTTCTTGAAA
>JAPPVO010000031.1:4370265-4460265 GCA_030407325.1 Camellia japonica | reverse complement strand
GTTTTGTGGCTTTAAAAAACTCGTGAGACTTAGGGAGTGGTTGTATGGATGTGAGTAGCAATTGTATAGATAATTGTACTTTCCGAATCTCTCTTGATGCATATCATTTTTCTGTTTCTTTAATTTCATGTTTTAATGAAATTTTTCTTTATTGATCAAAAAAATATATATAGTCAGGAAAGGATTGTTTTATGTAACTGGTATTGTGTTTATAATATTAGATCGATGGCAAATTACACACGTACCTTTTGTAGTTTGACCCTTATGTCACTTTGATTTTTGTAATTTTAATTGCATCAATTTTAGTTTAAATTTTTTTAATATTGTTTTACTTTAGTCCTACTAAAAAAGTCACTTTAAAGATTAATTGAAATTATGGCACAAAATAGTCTGTTAGCTATCTTTAAAACAATTTAACGGTTGGCGTCTAATTTCAAACGGTTCATTTCTTTTTAAATGAATTATTTCACTCTTGATTTCTATCTATTTTTTCTTAACAAATGTCATCAATTGAATTCAATTAATACAATGTGAAAAATAAAAAATATAAAAACTAAATTAATACAAAATAAATAAATTGCAGGTCATGAGTATCATCTAACTTCAATGAAAGAATTAATTATATACACGAACATTAACGAGGCATTTCAATAAGAGGATATGGAAGTTTGAAGCCAGCCAATTGATTCTTTCATGATTGGTGCCATCCTTATGCGTGTAGATTTTGTTTTCCTTTCCAGTAATGTTTTTAATTTTTAATTTTTTAGAATTGTTTCCATAAAAGTTTTTTTATAAATTAAGTCATCCATTTCTAGATGGACTTGTTATATGTGCTGTGTACATGCCAAGAATAATACAGCAATACATATATAATAAATTCAATAGGATTATATAAATACTTTCTGTTCCAAAATCTTTGCAAAAATCTATTGCCATGAAATATTTTATTTCGAAAGTGGATGTGTGGTGTAAATGTGAAATTAGTGGGAAGTGAGTTATACCTACAATGATTGTAAATCATCAATTATTTTTTTAAAGTAATTTTTCTGAATTTATAATGTTGCTAAAAACTTTAAATTTCTTATTTTAAAATATTCATAATTATTGAATCAAGAAAGAATCTCAAAATGAGAAGAAAAATTTATGGATAGAGGATTTGTGCCATATAAAGCCACAAGAATACAACAATGCTACAAATCCAAAAAAAAATACCCAGAAAAGTAAACATATAATCCAAGTGCAGAACACACAATATTATAATTGAATATAAACCGTACACAATCTTTCCCAGCACATTTCTTGCTAAAAAATTATGGGTGCTTAGATTAACGCATGAGGATATACATAGATTCTGCTACTTAGGAGGAATGCTACCTTCATCTCTAACCAAACATTAAAGTATAAAACTTGAGAAGTCAAGAAGGATATGATTAAAAAAGAAAATTTCTCAAACAGCATAATAAGAGCAATATGTAATATGTTGAACAGTATAAGTAAAGAATGCATTGATATGTGGAGTACATAACAGAAGAAGAAGAAGAAGAAGAGAAGCGTACCGATGGTGTCGCCAACAAGGAAGTTCTTAGAAGAAGACCAAGTCTTGTAATCAAAATGGCCATTGTTGGTCCAACCAGAAGAGTCCCCAACCTTATACAAAACACCAACACCACAAACATCCTTGATCATCATTATCATCATCATCAACATAACCACTGCTTTCTTCTTGGCCAAACCCATGACTCAAACCACCACAGAGAGAGAGAGAGAGAGAGAGAGAGAGAGAATGGTTGAGAAGAATCAGTGCCCTAGTGTGAGGCCTTATATAAGTGTGGTCAACCGCACTCATCTCATCACCGGTTTTGATTTAGGAAAGTTTGAAGATTTTGGTTTTGTTGATTTCATTAACAAAATTAAAAATGGTAGTATGTAGTATGAAAAATTATTTTTAAATTTTATTTTCAAAGTGAGAGATAAATGTAAATTTAAAATTAGTAGAATGTTCATTATAATCCATAAATTTAGTTTGTTTAATCATTTTTCTAATTCAAATCTTTAAAAAAAAAAATCTAAATATATAACATGTCAAAAATTATGATACGTGATCGTCACCAATAATGAATGATTTAGATTGTCCATTTGTAATGCTAAATAAATTAGCTAAATTGGCACAAAAATAATATAAGATTATTAGTTTTATTATATTGTAACAGAATTCTCTCCTTTTCACCTTTGTTCAAGAAAAAAACAGAGAAAGAAAAAGAGAATAAAATTGGCCAATCTTTTCCTCTCTTTTTTTTTTTTTTTTTCTTCTTTAAATCAAATTTACATACATAAAATTAAATCACATAAAGAAATAAAATATATATATATACACTTTACTGTAATAAAAAAAAAATGTACATATGTGAATGGTATGTGATTGACTCACTGCTGGAAATTAGACTTTTAAAGGCATTTAAAAAACGCCGCTATAACTATCAAAAACGCCACTAATTTTTTTTGTGACGTTTAGCACCAAACGCCGAAAATGCGGCCTTTGCTATAGCTTTATGGCGCTTTAAAAATGTTGCTATATAGTATAGGCGGCGTTTTTTGAAACACCGCTAAATGTGCTGCATAACACTATAATGACGTCACACGTATTTAGCGACGTTTTAAAAACGCCGTTACAGCTCTTTTCTATTTTAAAAATATAACCGTTAGCACTATACTATAGTGGCGTTTGAAAACGCCGTTATAGCTTCATTTTTTTTTTTTTTTTTGAAATTGTGCTGTTTCTATGAGATTTAATTTTTCAAATCTAATGTCTGTCGATCATGTTTTTTTGTCTTTTTGATAAGCAAAGATCAACTCCATCTAAAATCCAACTATTCAAAAACACCATTCTGTCACTTCTCAAATTACATGATTCAAGACAATACTATCTTATCAAATTCTAAAGAGTAGAGAAAGTGCAACCTGGGAGTGCAACCTGTATCGAAATCAAGACTACATGGTTACAGTTGATTTAACAAAAAGGACATCGAATGTGATACAACAAAAAAGAAAATTTTGTTAATTACAATTTTCTCAGATATCTGAGATGCCAAGCTCTGTCCTTCAAGGACAGCACAGCAGTAGTGCAAAATGCTTGTCCTCTGTTAAAGGCAAAACATAAGCAGTCCAACATAATAAAAATTAAATGTCACTTTATTACCTTAACTCTAAAGAGTATCACAGATATTTTCTCAAGATTGTAATGTAAACAAAATTAGTGAGAGACATTGTTAAGTCAGAACTAGTGCAAGGAGAGGTCACACATTCCAGGTGAAATTGAAAACCTAAGTATGATTTTCGCTCAGGTGAAAAAAGAAGGGTGCTAACATATGTTTACCGCCAGTTTTAGGGTTTCATGCAACCAAGAAATTTGTGGCTGTAAAGGTCCTGTCAATCTTTTAAGTAACAATCATCAATTCATGAAAGATCCAAAGGGTCCAATTTATTGGCATCATTAATCACCAACCTATGCGAGCACAATGATAGATGTGTATCTGTGCATGTGGGCTAGTGCGGTGATGGGTGTAGCTGGTCTACAACTGTGCACGAGAGAGTGTGTGTTTTCAAATTTGCAGTGTTCTTTTTTTTTTTTTTTTTTTTTTTTTTTGCCTTGATACGACAAATTTCGTTATCAAAAAAGAAAAAAGCCTAAGAACCAAAACAACTCATATATAAGCGGAGAGAATTGTAGACTTACAAAATTCCACCAAGGACAACACCAAGTGGGTTCTCATATGCGGCCAAGCCAATGGTAGCTATTTGAAAAGGTATATGCGCAATGTAAAATAGCAAGCAACAGTGGTAGTTACATGTGAAATATACACATAAATGTTCTCATGGTTACCTGACTTTTGTCACCCTATTTACCAAAGAAAGTAATGGAAAATGCCTGTAAAATGGTCATGATCATTGTTGTCAAATCGTGAATCGTGAATCGTGAATCGCTTTGCTAAAATAATGAATCATGAATCTTAAGATTCACTTTTTTTTTTTTTTTGATCGGCAAAATAAATCTTTATTGATGATATATGATAGGATACATCAATAAAGAGGAGCTTAGAGCTAGGACAAGCTCAGAGAGCTCCAGTTGGTGAGAAACCAACAAGAAGAGGAAACAAAACAGAAAGTTGGCTGGACATCACTGATCTAACAACAGAGTGATAGAATTGTAAAATAGAAGACAAACAACCAAAGAACCAGCCCAGAACACCAAACAACCAAAGAACACCAAGTCAGCAAGAACACCAAGTCAGCAAATCACCTATGAACAACTCCACTCTATCATCACTTTGTTTGCTTGCAGTTCACCCACATAACAACAGATTGCAGATCAGTGCAGAAAACCAACACAACACAACACCAATTGCAGAGGCCCACTGGGATGACAGATCACTAATTGCAGGCAGAAGCCCAGTTCAGATCACCCACAGGAATAACAGCAGCAGAAGGAGACAGAGAAGTGATAACATCAGTCAAGAATGCTGGAGCCGAAACTGAACAAACAGTGGTAGATTTCTTTTAAACTGAATAGCATAGCCTGGTTTGTCTCCAATTGAGAACCACATCTTAAGATTCACTTTATTTAGCATAATATATAACTTTATATATGTATATACATATAAAACTACGCATGTAGTGTTTAAAATGAAATAAATATCAACATAACTAAATTATATATATGTATATACATATATTTATCAAAAATATATATATATATATATATAATCATGTATATCAATATAATTAGTTGATCTCTTTTTTTGGTGAAAAAGATGTTGTTCCATGCATTTTACAAACAGAATTGAGTAGCAGTGAATTGCAATTGAATTGTAAGATTCACTTAATTTAAGATTCAATTCAATTGTATGAATCGAATCATTTTTCTTAAAAGTCATATCAAATCGTATGAATAGAATTATGAATCGTAAGATTCAAACAACCATGGTCATGATACATAGATCAAATAACTAGTAGCTGCATGTTAGCCTTGCCGAAGTAAACAATTGATAGAAATCATAACCTTTAGAAAGATTTGTGAGAAGAACTGAGTGAGAAATTGTCGCCTTTCCTTTTTTAAATCGCCATTAGTCTAAAAGAACATAATACAGATTGATGTCTTCAACACACCAAACTGAATGGATCCGATAAATCCATATACTAGAGTTCAAATTTTAATTGCTTGATGAGATTGAGAACTAAATACATGATGACCAAACTGTAACAACCCTCACCACTGTTTACTGATAAACTACTGATTACTGCTAAACTGAGCCTGATTATGATAAGTAATCGAACTGATTGAAATGCTGAACTGACTGACTGAAATCTGGAACTAATGGATTGACTGTATCTGTTTAAATGCATTTCTTATCTGTTGCCTGTTTGATTATCTGTTCATATTTTTATGTTTAAACTACAAATTGAAGGTCTTATCGGCGGCCGAACCAGAAATGGATTGATGTTTTAGGACCATCATGATTTATGTGATTTTATGGCATATTTAATTTAAATGTGTTTTGGTATGAGTGAATTAGATCAATGTTGATAAATTACATAAGTTGGCTTTAATTACAACTTTGCCACTCTAGTGGTCCACTACCTAGACATATTTGAGCCTTATCATACATTCAACAAACATTTCATCAGCCTTGTTGAGTGTCCTAGCCGACTAGAGAGAGAGACAAGAGGGAGAGTTGATTTCATCTCACTTGTGCTTGATATTGCTTGGAAATTTAGAAGATTAAAGGAGTTCTTGCTTGATTGAGCCTCTAGATTTGTAATTGAGGAACCTAGGTATGAGTTTCATCCTCTTAATTGTGTATTTAAGTTCCTTCTAGCATGGATCATGGTAGTTTAAAGAGCTAAGTCAAGAATTGGTTCAATAGTGTTGAATTAGAGCTTGAATCATGCATGCATGTGCATATCCCTCATTTTTGGAGGTTGTTCTTCATAAATTCCCACATGCATGTTCATGTTAATGTTAAGGACCATGATTTCATCGTGAATTTGAAAAAATGAGCTCATTTGAGCAAGCATTGAAGCTTTAAATTGGTTTAAATTCATGCATGTCATGTTTGAAATTATGTTCATGAAATTGGGTTTGAAATTGGATTTAACTAAACTACCCTTGGGCTTTCATTTTACAAATTGAGTTTTGAAACATGTTATTCTATGTGTTTACAAATGTTTTCCAGAAATTTAGCCCAAGAGGATCAAATTTAGTACATTTAAACTTGGTTTTGAGCTTGAGGTTCAAATCTGGAATTTCCAAATTTTGGACCCACGCTCGAGCGAGAAACTCCACGCTCGAGTGTACACTCTGTGATCATGCCGTCCGCTCGAGCGAGGAAGGTGACGCTCAAGCGTGAAATGCGTGTATCCAGTACTTTGCATAAGCTTACAGTCCGCTCGAGCGAGAGAATTCACGCTCGAGCGAGGACTTGTGTCTCACGCTCGAGTGAGGGTCGAGCGCCCGTCGAGCGTGAATTTTCAGCATCCAGTATTTTCACTGTAGCTTGCACTCTGCTCGAGCGATGTAAGTCACGCTCGAGCGGAGATCCTTTGTCTGCATGTCCGCTCGAGCGTAGAAAGCCACGCTCGAGCGAGACCCCTGTTTTCTGAAAATTTTGAAAAGTGTTTCTAACTGCAACTTTGCACCCTATTTCCATCCTAGGCATTCCTAGGGCATGTTTAAGGCATCTTAATGAGGGTATTGATTTAGAACCACACCGAGGCAAATTAGGGACTAAGTTATTGTTTCCCAACTGTATAACTTAGTGTGTGTTCATCCTGTAAACTGTGTAGGGTTGGCTTTCGGGGACGCGCTCTAGCTTAACTGTAGCCCAGAACTCTGTGAGTAACAATTGTGTAAAGATATGTTCAACTGTGAATATATCTGACTGTTTAACTGAACTGTTTTCTGAACTGATACTGCTAATTAAATGAATGTATGTCCTATATTCTGAACTATATTGTGTCATCATTAGCAACTACTGTTTACTGTTACTGTTACAGAGATCTCTGTCGGTTCCCTTGTTGGAACCACTACTGTTTACTGATTGATAGCCATCATTGACTGTTCGGTCTTTCAAGACCTACTGTACTGTTCGGTCTTTCAAGACCTACTGTTTACTGTACTGCTATGCTAATGGATGTACCACATATGACTGAATGACTGAATGACTGATATACTGAATCAATGAACTGTTTTCATTACTGTAAGGACATTCATTCTAAACCCCTTTACGCATTATGTTTTTCACTAGGCTTTAGCTCACTGTTTATATATATATATATATATATATGTAGGTGTTCAGGCACCAGACCGGAGCTAGGAGCGTGGGTTAGACTCCCCTTTTTGTCAAGCCAACCACTGTGCCTCACTGCGAGGTTCCGAGCCTGCCAAGCCATGGCTTAGTGGTGTTTAATTTCCCCCGTCTGTCTCTGTATCTGTTTTGGGTTATTGTATAGACTGATAGCACTGTTACCGTACTGTTTAAATAGGGACCAAGTCCCTGTCCTGAACGATTGTAAATGTTGTACATACTGTTTTGTACTGTTCATGTATTTATGTATATGTACGGAAAGTCTTTTGCATACAGACTGTCACAGCTCATTGGACATTGTTTAATTACTGTATTGGCTTCCGCCATGCCTCTGTACTCTGTATTACTGTCTTATTGTTAAGCAGGCCTTCGGTAATCCCGGATTACTGGCTGGTTACGGTACTAAACCCATAGGTGCGAGTTTGGGTCATGACAGAGTGGTATCAGAGCGATACTTAACCACGAGTTATACCACACACACGTGTCCAAACGAGCTATAGGGTGTCCTAGAAAAGCAATTAGGGCATCGCATGAGCATGAAAAATGTGTGTGGACATGACGTGAATATGTGTTAATGTGTTTAAACATATAACTGCTTATGTTTAAATGTTTAAAGTATGCAACTTCCTATGTTTATAATTACTATGTTGCATATAGGGAAATGGATAATGCAAGCACTGTTAATGAAACCGAATCATCCGAAGCCAGAATGGCAAGACTGGAAAGAACTGTTGAATTATTAACTGAAGCCTTATGGCAACAGCAACAGCAACAACAGAACCAACAGCCCCCACCTCCTCCTCCGGTACAGCCGGAACAGAATGTTAATGATGGGGACATAATTGCTCTCACCCAGAAGTTCAGCAAAATGAAACCGCCATCCTTTCAGGGAGGGCTTGAACCATTAAAGGCCGAAGCTTGGGTTCTTGAGACAGAAAAATTGTTTGAAGTATTTCTGTGCTCTGAAGTACATAAAGTACTATTAGCTACCTTCACCTTGCAAGAAGAAGCTAGAAGGTGGTGGATGCTAGTCCGTGACACCAACACCGTTATGACATGGGCTCAGTTTAAGGAGTCCTTTTTCGAAAAGTATTTATCTCAGTGTGTCAAGGACAGAAAAGTAACTAAATTTGAACAGCTGAGACAGGGGACTATGTCCGTTGCTGAATATGAAACAAAGTTTACTGAACTTGCCCGTTATGCACCGCACATGGTTGATACTTATTACAAGAAGGCCAGAACGTTTGAGGGTGGCCTTAATGTTGCAATACTGGACAAAATAAATGTTTTAAAGCTACCAAACTATATAAATGTTCTTGACCTAGCATTGATGGCCGAGTCGAACATCGAGGCACTGAAACAAACTGAAACACCAGCGTCTGAATGGCGTGGTAAAAGGTAGGGTTTTAAGTTTAAGAAAGGCAAAAACAACCCGTTGAACAAAAAGCAAAATACAGGGTCAACGACTACTTCTAGTCAAGGGAACCGGTCTATACCGCCCTGTTCTGAATGTGGTAAGAACCATAAAGGAGTTTGTTATAAAATCTCTGGTGCTTGTTACAGGTGTGGCAAGGTGGGCCACATGGTCAAAGATTGCCCTTCCACTGCTCCGGGCAATAGTAAAGCTGCAGGCAGCACCGCAGCATCAATTGTTGCACCAAAACCGAACCCCAAGGCTACCGGGAAAGAGCCAGTGAGGCAGGGCCGAGTGTTCGCCCTAGTACTGGGAGATGTACAAAATACTAAGACCGTTGTGTCAGGTATCCTCTCTATTTGTACTCAAAATGCTTATGTACTGATTGATTCGGGGTCTACACATTCATATGTATCGCATGCTTTTTCGTGAAAATTGAATAGACCCTTAGAACCCATGAATTATCTGTTAGCTGTATCATCACCCGTTGGGGGATCCATGACTTGTGCATATATGTACCCTGCTTGTGAAATTATTGTTGGAGATGCACATCTGTATATTGATTTACTGCCTCTGAATATAGATCATTTTGATGTAATATTGGGGATGGATTGGTTACAAAAATATCATGCTACCATAGACTGTGTAACGAAACAAGTAGTTTTCCGTCCACCTGGTTTGCCTGAATTTGTGTTTAACGGAAGTGGAGTGGTACCTCCCCCATATTTGATTTCATCTATGAAAGCATACAAACTGATTAGAAAGGGGTGTAAAGGATATCTGTGTTCTGTGTGAACTGTGCCTACTAATGTTAAAACTGATGTGAACTGTATTCCTATAGTCAGAGAATTTCCAGATGTTTTTCCAGATGATCTGCCAGGGGATTTGATTGATAGGGAGATTGAGTTCACCGTTGATGTGATTCCGGGTACACAGCCTATATCGAAAGCTCCTTACCGAATGGCTCCGACTGAACTGAAAGAATTGAAAGTGCAACTGCAAGAACTGTTAGACAAAAAGTTCATCAGGCCCAGTACTTCACCGTGGGGCGCACCTGTTTTGTTTGTGAAAAAGAAAGACGGCTCACTGAGACTTTGTGTTGACTACCGTGAACTGGACAAGGTAACTGTGAAAAACAAATATCCATTGCCACGTATTGATGACTTATTTGATCAGTTCCAGGGTGCTCAAGTTTTCTCTAAGATTGATCTCAGATCCGGATATCATCAGTTGAAAGTTAAACCAGAGGATATTCACAAAACTACTTTTCGAACGAGGTATGGACATTACGAGTTTTTAGTTATACCTTTCGGAGTTACCTGTCACGCCCCTAACTCGCCCCTAAAAGTTTTGGGCATGACCTATTCAGAAACGGACACTTAACTTGTTATACATAACATATGGGGCCTGAGCGGAAGTATTATCAATATAAAATAACAAAAACATCATCCATTGAGCTATCACTACCATGCCAGGACCGTACACATTGCATTAGGTACACAATATATATAGAAACATACCCCCGAACTTCGGTTACACACTTATACATTCATACTTAGACCCACAATTGGGCGGGTAACGAAAATATTAATGAAAGACAACCAAGGTATAAATCAATATCCTCACAACACTTTACAAAATGCACGGCTTCAGGTGGTGCCTGGACGCATCAAAGTTGACAAGAGAAAGGCGAGCCTTAAGGGTTAGAACTGAACTCCCAGTTGATTACCTACCGAAATAGACAAACAAAATACAAAATGAGCGAACTCAGTGAATAATAGTACATAAATAATGTAATGTCTAACCTGAATAATCAAATATATAACCGCAGATGCATATGATTAACTACATTCCATAATTATTTCCAAAACGGCCATGGGTCCAATTTTCGTAACAGAATGGCTTTAAGCCCAGTATATACAGAACAGCCATAGGCCTACAGATACAAAATGACCATGGGTCCAGAAATATCAGAACGGCTATCGGCCCAGAAACAACAGAACGGCTTATCAGTCTAGAAATAACAGAACGCATAAGCGTGGGGTAACAGAACGCATAAGCGTAAGGTAACAGAACGCATAAGCGTGGGGTAACAGAACTCATAAGCATGGGGTAACAGAAATAACAGAAATAACAAATGTATGGACTCAAGAGGTGGCTCGTACGGATTCTAGAGGTGGCTCCCACCAAGGTGTAGCACTTAGTTCCGTACAGCACTTTGTTCCATACCAGAAAACATCAGAACAGATTACCTTCAGAAGTATACAGAAAATACATACATTATTCCCTTTATTCACATACATTACCATAGATAATATAAGTTTAACAGAATGTTGCTGATATTTGTTAGCAAAAGGTGAACACATTTCACAGACTGAACGCTTTCAGAAATACGTAGATATCATAGTTCCATACCATAAATTAATAGATCTCGAAACAAACCACAAGGCAGAATAACTTCAGATGTCATCAGAACTGACTAGTCCCAAGTTAGACAGAGGCACACAGATTCTTTCAATCATTTACATGAGTTAACGTAATTAGTTTACGTTTAGTGACAATCGTCAGCAATAAGTATAGCATATTCCACAGAGAGTACATGTATCATCACACTACTATTTGTAAGGACAAAAATAATTTATCTCATACTAGTCTTGATTCATCATGGACAAAACAGAATGATTCGCAACACCCCAAGCATCAATATTCCATTACATTATCGTGCGTCCTTAAGATTAATTTATGGATAACAAAACATTAATACTGTCCTTTAATCTCTTTAGACGGATATCTATGTCACAAAACATACATTAAATCAAACAGAAGTTAATATCAAGTTCCCGGTAAACGGGTTCACTTTCATGAGTACAATTCTTATGGGAAATCACAGATAATTTATAAGTTATGGCACATTACCGATAAACGATAAACGTAGTCAGAATGCAGAATGGTTTCAGAGTCATGTTGTTGTGTGCTAATTCTTTCAATGCTCACATCGATTCCCATCCAACACACATGTTAACATAATTACTCAGGAGAGAAGAAAATGTCAATAACAATAATGATTAACGGTAAATAACGTACGTTTGAGGTACTATTACTCACAGTGTTTAGATGCTTGGTCCGCCCCTGTAGCTAACCCTACACAATTCACAATACACATAAAAATCGGGTCACATATAACTTATTCCGTGCTTAACTTGTTTAATTCTCTTTATACCAAAGTACACATCAATTTGCAATTCACATCATTAACTCAACATACTTCTCCATACATATCTCAACACAATTCAACATAAGCTACACTATTTGGCATGATTCAACTTATCACCCCTAAATATAATTCAACATCTTTCAAGGTGAAGTCTTAAATCCCATTTCATCAGTTCTTCCCAAGGCTCTTATCATCCATAACATCAATAATCTTGTTCCCCAATTTTCATCTCACATAATAGCATGGTTCACAACGTCCATAATTGAGGTTCATACGTAAATTTTAAACACCATTTTCAAACATCTCTAAAATTCAATTAAATTTGTACATGTATAATTCAATACCTCAATTTCATAATTCTACTTCCAATTTGGGCCAATCTTTGCTTAACATCATAAATCAACCTAGGGTTTCAAGAAAATAAAGGGTTTCAAGAAAAATCCAAATTTCCCAAACCATTACTTCTTGTTCCAATTTTCTCATTGATTACAAGTTTAAAGTTCATAATCCATCACCTAAACCAAGCAATTGCATGCCCCAACATTTCAAACCGTAAACCCCCAAATATCAAGTTTGACACAATATGCTCAATACCATAGATTTTGTATTTATATACTCAAAATACCACAAATCCATCCATGAATGCAAGTATTGAAAAAGAACAAGGACCCCTACCTCAAGAATCAAGCAAGGAGCAAAGCTTTGAGAAGAATCCTCCAAAATCTCGAAATTCCAATCGGTTGAAAATGTTCATCTTCTTGCCTTCTTCACTTCTTGGTGGAAGATCTTGCTCAAACCTAAGGGAAATGGAAGTATTTGGGGATCAAAACCCTAGGGTTTTCGGACATAGGGCAAGAGGGATTAAGAGAGGGGAGGAAAATATAAGAAATGATCTCAAAATCCCGTTTTTAAGTTGCTGTACCCGCTATTCCCGCTCGAGCGGACCTACTCCCAGCATAGATTTCAAAACTTCAAACAGGTATAACTCTCTCATCCGGACTCCGTTTTAGGTCGTTCTTGTGTCCAAATTGAAGCCCCGGAAATAAGCTTTCCAATGGTTCTAACCTCACATCCAGATTCAAAGTATGGAAAAAGAAAAGGGCAAAAGAGTGACGGCTGATCGTAAAATAACTATCCGAATTAAATTCTTTAGTCCAATCATACTTTACCATCATATTATCATCTCAATCAATACCCCAAATAAGGTAAGAACATTCCAAACACACTAAGAAGAACATCAAAAATGAGCCCACATGCCTCAGAATCAAACTTAACCAGGCGACCCGCTCAAGCGCCCAACCTTGCGCTCGAGCGCGAAGACCAACAAAGCCGTCCGCTCGAGCGACCACTTCTACACTCGAGCGGAAAATCACCACTCCCAGAATTTCAGTCCGCCTGCAAAATTACTGGAAACCCCAAAAGTACGCTCGAGCGCCAACTACTCCGCTCGAGCGGAGGGAAAAATTTTAGATTATTTGGTAAAGGTCACCAACTCCAGTTTCAAAGGCATAACCAACGGATAGCTCTTCAATTCCAATAGCAAACACATTAACCCCTAATTAAATAAGGATACCTTCCTATACGCACTTTGGGGTCGTTACATTACCAATGCACCTGCTGCATTTATGGACCTCACGAACATAATTTTTAAACCATTCCTCAATGACTTTATTGTTGTATTCATAGATGACATTCTGATTTATTCCAAGAGTAGAAAAGAACATGAACATCATCTGAGACTGGCCCTACAGACCCTAAGAGAACAGAAACTCTATGCTAAACTGTCTAAATGTGAATTTTAGCTTGATCATGTTATGTTTTTGGGGCATGTTGTTAGCAAAGATGTAATTTCAGTTGATCCACAGAAAATTGAAGCGGTAGTAAACCAGCCTAGACCAACGAATGTGACAGAAGTTCGAAGCTTTTTGGGTTTGGCTGGATATTACAGAAGATTTGTCAAAAATTTCTCCAAAGTTGCCTTACCGTTGACTCAGTTAACTCAGAAGGGGATATCATTTGACTGGACTGACCAAAGAGAATCAGCTTTCCAAGAGTTGAAAACTCGACTAGTGACTGCACCTGTTCTTACCCTACCTTCAGGGACAGATGGTTTTACCATTTTTAGTGATGCTTCTCATAAGGGTTTGGGGTGTGTTTTAATGTAGAATGAGAGAGTAATTGCCTATGCTTCCCGACAACTGAGACCGCATGAAAAGAACTACCCGACCTACGACTTGGAACTTGCTGCAGTAGTCTTTGCATTCAAAATCTGGCGTCACTACCTATATGGGGCGACATGTAAAGTATATACCGACCACAAGAGTTTGAAATATTTCTTCACACAGAAAGAATTGAACATGAGACAGCGGAGATGGCTAGAATTGATTAAAGATTATGACCTACAGATTCTGTACCATCCGGGAAAAGCCAACACCGTTGCCGATGCATTGAGTCGGAAATCGATTGGAGACTTAGCTTGTTTACTCACTGGACAGAAAGAGTTGCTATGTGACCTTGAGAAATCTGAGATTGAAATTGTTTTGCGAGAACAAGGTGGAACAGTAGCTGTTATTTCTGCTCAACCGGAACTGATTAAAGAAATTAAAGAGAAATAGCAACAGGATGACTTCTTGAATAAGATCATTGATGAACGAGAATCTAAACCGAGACCGGATTTCAAATTTGAGAATAACGCACTGAAATTTCAGGAAAGATTGTGTGTACCGAATGATTCTGAACTGAAAAGAAGAATTCTGCAAGAGGGCCACAACTCAAAATTTTCTATCCATCCAGGAAATACGAAAATGTACCAAGACTTCAAACTGAATTTCTAGTGGCCGGGAATGAAGAAAGAAATTGTTGATTTTGTATCAAAATGTCTTCATTGCCAACAAGTCAAAGCTGAACATCAACGACCCGCAGGCTTATTGCAGCCCTTACCAATACCGGAGTGGAAATGGGAACATATTACCATGGATTTTATTGTTGGATTGCCTCGCTCCAGTAAAGGTATGGACTCAATTTGGGTTATTATTGATAGACTGACTAAATCTGCTCACTTTTTACCTGTCAAAACAATTTATAATGCGGACAAATTGGCTATACTCTATATTAATGAAATTGTTAAACTGCATGGAGTGCCTGTGTCCATTGTTTCTGATACGGACTCGAAGTTTACATCGAGATTTTGGCAAAGCTTACAGACTGCATTGGGTACTGAACTGAGACTGAGTAGTGCCTATCATCCTCAGACAGATGGCCAGTCGGAAAGAACCATCTAGACTCTGGAGGATCTACTGAGAATGTGCGTCCTTGATTTTTAGGGAAACTGGGAAAGCCATTTGCCTTTAACTGAATTCGCCTACAACAACAGTTATCATTCAAGTATTGGTATGGCGCCTTTCGAGGCATTATATGGCAGAAAATGTAGATCTCTGATTTGCTGGGCAGAAGTTGGAGATGGGCCTTTGCTTGGGCCCGAGATTGTATATGAAACGACTGAGAAAGTAAAACTGATACAACAGAGACTGAAAACTGCACAGAGCTGACAGAAAAGTTATGCTGATATCAGAAGACGAGACAGAGAATATGAAGTGGGTGATCACGTTTTTGTGAAAGTGACACCGATGAAAGGCCAGACTCGTTTTGCAGTCAAGGGCAAGTTAGCGCCAAGATATGTCGGACCGTATGAGATTATTGAGAGAATCAATCCGGTGGTGTATCAAGTTGCGCTTCCTCCTGAAATGGAGCATATGCATAATGTGTTCCATATTTCTATGTTGAGGGACTACCTCCGGGATCCTTTTCATGTGATAGAGCCGACCCGTGTAGTGCTAAGTGATGACTACACTTATGACAAACGGCCTATCTAGATTGTGAACAGCCGATCAAGAAGTTGAGAAATAAAGAGATCCCGTTAGTGAAAGTTGACTAGCAAAACCATGGGGGCGTGTATGCCACTTGGGAAAGGGAAGATGACATGGCCAAGAGATATCCTGAACTGTTTCCACTGAATCCTGTTTTCTTCCAAAACGAAGGTAACTCGAGTTTAGACGACTAAACTCTTTATAAGGATGGGAGACTGTAACAACCCTCACCACTGTTTACCGATAAACTACTGATTACTGCTAAACTGAGCCTGATTATGATAAGTAATCGAACTGATTGAAATGCTAAACTGACTGACTGAAATCTGGAACTAATGGATTGACTGTATCTGTTTAAATGCATTTCTTATCTATTGCCTGTTTGATTATCTGTTCATGTTTTTATGTTTAAACTGCAAATTGAAGGCCTTATCGGCGGCCGAACCAGAAATGGATTGATGTTTTAGGACCATCATGATTTATGTGATTTTATGGCATATTTAATTTAAATGTGTTTTGGTATGAGTAAATTAGATCAATGTTGATAAATTACATAAGTTGGCTTTAATTACAACTTTGCCACTCTAGTGGTCCACTACCTAGACATATTTGAGCCTTACCATACATTCAACAAACATTTCATCAGCCTTGTTGAGTGTCCTAGCCGACTAGAGAGAGAGACAAGAGGGAGAGTTGATTTCATCTCACTTTTGCTTAATATTGCTTGGAAATTTAGAAGATTAAAGGAGTTCTTGCTTGATTGAGCCTCTAGACTTGTAATTGAGGAACCTAGGTATGAGTTTCATCCTCTTAATTGTGTATTTAAGTTCCTTCTAGCATGGATCATGGTAGTTTAAAGAGCTAAGTCAAGAATTGGTTCAATAGTGTTGAATTAGAGTTTGAATCATGCATGCATGTGCATATCCCTCATTTTTGGAGGTTGTTCTTCATAAATTCCCACATGCATGTTCATGTTAATGTTAAGGACCATGATTTCATCGTGAATTTGAAAGAATGAGCTCATTTGAGCAAGCATTGAAGCTTTAAATTGGTTTAAATTCATGCATGTCATGTTTGAAATTATGTTCATGAAATTGGGTTTGAAATTGTATTTAACTAAACTACCCTTGGGCTTTGATTTTACAAATTGAGTTTTGAAACATGTTATTCTATGTGTTTACAAATGTTTTCCAGAAATTTAGCCCAAGAGGATCGAATTTAGTACATTTAAACTTAGTTTTGAGCTTGAGGTTCAAATCTGGAATTTCTAGATTTTGGACCCACGCTCGAGCGACGAACTCTACGCTCGAACGTACACTCTGTGATCATGCCATCCGCTCGAGTGAGGAAGGTGACGCTCGAGCATGAAATGCGTATATCCAGTACTTTGCATGAGCTTACAGTTCGCTCGAGCGAGAGAATTCACGCTCCAGTGAGGACTTGTGTCTTACGCTCGAGCGACGTAAGCCACGCTCGAGCGGAGATCCTTTGTCTGCATGTCCGCTCGAGTGTAGAAAGCCACGCTCTAGCGAGACCCCTGTTTTCTGAAAATTTTGAAAAGTGTTTCTAACTGCAACTTTGCACCCTCTTTCCATCCTAGGCATTCCAAGGGCATGTTTAAGGCATCTTAATGAGGGTATTGATTTAGAACCACACCGAGGCAAATTAGGGATTAAGTTATTGTTTCCCAACTGTATAACTTAGTGTGTGTTCATCCTGTAAACTGTGTAGGGTTGGCTTTCGGGGACGCGCTCTAGCTTAACTGTAGCCCAGAACTCTGTGAGTAACAATTGTGTAAAGATATGTTCAACTGTGAATATTTCTAACTGTTTAACTGAACAGTTTTCTGAACTGATACTGCTAATTGAATGAATGTATGTCCTATATTCTGAACTATATTGTGGCATCATTAGCAACTACTGTTTACTGTTACTGTTACAGAGATCTCTGTCGGTTCCCTTGTTGGAACCACTACTGTTTACTGATTGATGGCCATCATTGACTGTTTGGTCTTTCAAGACCTACTGTACTGTTCGGTCTTTCAAGACCTACTGTTTACTGTACTGCTATGCTAATGGATGTACCACATATGACTGAATGACTGATATACTGAATCAATGAACTGTTTTCATTACTGTAAGGACATTCATTCTAAACCCCTTTACGCATTATGTTATTCACTGGGCTTTAGCTTAATGTTTATATATATATAATATATATGTAGGTGTTCAGGCACCAGATCGGAGCTAGGAGTGTGGGTTTGACTCTCCTTTTTGTCAAGCTAACCACTGTGCCTCACTGCGAGGTTCCGAGCCTGCCAAGCCATGGCTTAGGGGTGTTTTAATTTCCCCCGTCTGTCTCTGTATCTGTTTTGGGTTATTGTATAGACTGATAGCACTGTTACTGTACTGTTTAAATAGGGACCAAGTCCCTGTCCTGAACGATTGTAAATGTTGTACATACTGTTTTGTACTGTTCATGTATTTATGTATATGTATGGAAAGTCTTTTACATACAGACTGTCACAGCTCATTGGACATTGTTTAATTACTGTATTGGCTTTCGCCATGCCCCTGTACTCTGTATTACTGTCTTACTGTTAAGCAGGCCTTCGGTAATCTCGGATTACTGGCCGGTTACGGTACTAAACCCATATGGGCGGGTTTGGGTCGTGACACAAACCAATAAAATAAGGACAATGAGAGACCAAAGTGACCATGCACTTGTCATGTGAAAACAGTTGATGAAAAATATTCATAAATCAACCTAACTCTATAACAAAAAATTTAATTCTCTGTACCAAAATTGACCATGCACTTTCGACTTTCCACAATATGATAAGTTGTTTTTGTGTTTCTTTGGATTTTCACTCATTATATATATACACTCATGGAATAAGCGATGTGATGATCCAAAGGTTCTTATTCATGGAATTATAGGGCTTAGTTTAGGATTTTGTTGAATCATCATGGTTCTAGTATGAATATGAGGTTTTATTTGATTCATAGGGTCTTAACAAGAGCATTCCTTTTTCCCTTTTTATTGCAAAGAAAAAGTTATTATATCGTATACGATGGGAAACAAAAATTTTCAACCTACAAAATAGATTTAACATCCCAAAAACACAGGAGAATAAGTTCAACATTCAGACCTAAAAGCTGATTAGGGTATAAGTAAATGTAGTTAGATAGTTAATTAGCTAATCATTTTGTCGGCATTCGATCAGTGCATGAAGAATATATCCGTATGAACATAATAACAGTCTAATTATGGACAAAGTCTAACAATAACTATCAGTTACCAAAAATATAAATAAGAATACAACGAACTTCTACACAAAGAAAAGATACAATGATGCCAAGAGACTTGTAGGATTACACAAAAAACCACAAAAAGAATCACTCCAAAAAAGAATAATTTATCATGATATCTACATATTTATTGTTCTTAAGAGTAGATCATTTCTGTTAACCATGTAAAAGGTACAATAGATTTTTAATTACCTA
Organism: Camellia japonica; assembly: GCA_030407325.1. Taxonomy (NCBI): domain Eukaryota; kingdom Viridiplantae; phylum Streptophyta; class Magnoliopsida; order Ericales; family Theaceae; genus Camellia; species Camellia japonica. The sequence goes on along the minus strand of JAPPVO010000031.1, from coordinate 4,440,904 downwards.
ATATGCTCTTGCTTCTTTGCCAGAGTAAACCTAATTTTTTGGAGATTAGTCACTAGAGTAACTGGTAAAAACGAAGGTTTTTTTATTGACTATCACTTGGCAACACAATTTAACTTGAACATGTGTGTTTGATGTATAGCCAAAATTGCTTTCATAGAATACTCATAATAGCAAGAATTCAAAAATGTATGCTCACTAGGCAAATTTTGAAATCTATGGAGTGGAAAATCAGAGAAAAACCATCTTGTCAACATATTTTCCAGCGATGGTTCTGGCTGCTACCAGTCCAGCTGCCAAAGCAGCACCGAATAAAGCATGCAATCTCACACAGTAATACTTCGCCATAAAGATCTTCATTTTGTCCTATAAGAATGAAGTCTCAATACCACAATAGAGAACTAATCCGATTCAGCTATAAAAAGAGTAACAACTAGGGTTCATAACCATCCAATCTGTAATTCTACAGTAAAAATTAAAGCTTAAAATGTTACTACTCACCTTGTGCTTAACGTAGTTGACGACTAGTTTTCCAGCGGGCAAGGTTAGGGCACAGAGAAACTGAAACAAAGCTATGATTAGATTTAGAATCGTGGGACGAGTAAGTATGATGCACTCCAAATGGCACTAAAGATCATGTGGCACAATTAGTCGAATGATAATTTTGTAAATCAAAACAAAGCATAACAAGAAGGATAACCCAAACATAGAAGAATGAAAACTTGTTGGAAGCCTTACTTGCCAACTATAGAAGAATGAAAACTTGAGGATCTTCACTCAGGGTCATGCTATGGGTAATTTTCACTCAACCCCAATGAATTTGAGCAGTCGTAACTATGAGTAATTTTGAGATCATTCAAATTAATTAATATATTAACGTAACATCATATCTAGAGGTGTAAAAATAGTTCGTGGCTCGTGGTGCAGCCCGAAATTCACCTGCGGCCCGGGATAGGCTCGGCCTGTTAGGTCTGGGTCCAAACCCAGTCTAGGACCCTAGGTCTAGGCTGTCATTTTAGAGCCCGCCCCAAAATAAAATTCGCCTTGCTAGCGGCCCGGTCCAACCTGCGACCTAACCCCCCAATGGCTCTATGCATCCCACGGTCAAAATTCATAAATAAATATAAATATAAATAAAATAACATTCAAATGGTCATTTGACTATTTTACTTCCAACGGTCCAAAAGGAGAGGATTCAAACCGATTTGGATAACATATTCTTGGGCAATGCAAGTGAAATGTTTACCTCCTTCGATGATTGATAAATAATTTGTTTTTAACTATTCCATTTCGTTATTTTTTTGTATTAGATTATTAAGGTGGAATATAATGCAAATAATTGATAAGCTAGTAGGTGCCAACCTAGTTAGGATGTACTTGACCTATAGTGATGCAATTGTTCTACCATCATCAATAATCTACATCTATTTTATTCAATGATATAAATTTTTGTAACATTTTATTTCATTTGAAATAAAAATTATTCATTCAATAAATGTTATCTATTTAATTTAATTATTGTAATATTGCAAGTTTCATTTTGATACATATAAAATTATTCATTTCAAAAGAATAAAATTACATAATTTTATACTTTTTCAGTCATAAGTTCATAACAAAAAAAGAAAAAAAAGAACATAAGTCATACATAATTAAATTTAAAGGGCATATAAAACATGGCCAAATATCTCATTAATCTTAACTAAAATACTTTAGTACAATTTTTTTTTAATCCTTCATAAATAATCAATATACATAATATATTTATCATTTATTTTTTGCAAAAAAAGAAAAAAAAAGGCCGTAGGCCCTAATCTAAGTGGGCCTGGAACTCGCTTTTCGCCCACGGTACAGGCCAGCCCTGTCCGACCAAAAGGCAAGAACCCGCACGGCCCGTCATAGTCTTGCCTGAGCAGGGGCCTGACCATATTTACACCCTTGATTCCACTACAACAAAAAACACATTTGGCGACTAAAAAATTGGTCGCCAAAGTACAAATTTCGTCGCCAAAAGAATCGGTGACAAGTACCTAATTGGTCACCAAAGGCCAGTCACTAAAAGTATTGGTGACCAAATAATAAATTGTCACTGTATGTAGACATTTAGTGACAAGAAAAATTGGTCGCCGAAAATGATATATTTTGTTGCTATAAAATTCTAATTTGTCACTAAAAGGTTAAGATTTGAATAGGCTATGTAGTTTTAGCGACAAATAAATCTGTCGCCAAAAGTACTATTTAGTGACAAAATTAATTTGGTCACTAAAAATCAACATTTTAGCAATGACTAAGTTTTGGTTGCTAAACGTTCTTAGAATAACCACTAACTTTTAGCGACAAAACAATATGTTGTTGCCAAATATATTAACAGCGACCAAAATATCACTTGTCACTAAAAATTCACTGCACAAATTTGGATTTTAATAATTTTCTTGTTCAAAATAATCCAAAACACCTGTTTTTCTATACACAATATATATACAAATATAATGTAAATAGTAATACACCTGTGCAAGACATTCATAATAATTCAAAATTAATAGCTATTAAACATCCCAATAAACATAATTACAATTCTCTATCAATCTGAAACATTCATACCAAAATACTTACAAACTATTAACATCAAACCCACAAATCCATTACCAAATCCTATTAAAATATTTTCAAAAACACAAAACCAAATATTTTGATGCTAAACATCTAACCCACAAGTCATTTACCAAAATCCTACGTCAAAATATTTGCAAAAGCACAAAACCAAATATTTTGATGCTAAACATCTAACCCATAAGTCATTTACCAAAATCCTATGTTAAAATATTTCCAAAAATAAAAATCAAATCTTCTGATGCAGCCCGAACTATTTTCCACCATTGCCAATCTGTTACATGAAAAAGAAAAAACAATATTAGATTGACAAAAAAAAAAAAAAAAACTTTGAATGAATTTCACAATTTTGATTTTAATTTTGTAACGGGAAGTCCAATCGGGGTGCCATTTGCTCATACAAGTTTATTTAGTCTTGAGCAAGCTGCCCGTGCTAAGTTTCGGCAGTTTTGGTGGTCATTTCACAATTTCGTCCCCCGAACGAGCCTTTTAAGCCTTGTGTTTTATAATTTTCTTTCTAATTTTCTAACCGGGAATCCAAATAAGGTCCCGTTTGTTTCTACAAGTCTATTTAGGCTTAAGCAAGCTGTCCATGCTAAGTTTCGGTAGTTTCGGTGGACATTTAACAATTTTGGCCCCCAAACAAGCCTTCACTACAAGAAATGACAGTTTTGGCGACCAAAATATTGGTCGCCAAAAGTCCCATTTTTGGTCACCGAATCTAATTAGCGACCAAATTTTTTTGTCGCCAAGTTCGTTGCCTATACCCTGTCGGCGATAGTATTGGCGACTAAACTATTTTTGGTCACCGAAAGTTAAACATTTGGCTACTAAACTTTGGTTAGTCAGGAAAGGTGATCTTTTGGTGACTAAATTATTGGTCGCCGAAATTGAACTTTTGGCTACTAAACTTTAGTTAGTCGGCAAAGGTATCTTTTGGCGACTAAAATATTAGTCACCAAAAGTTCTCACATAAAACTAAATTAAACTATTAGAGACTAAAATTTTAGTCGCAAATAGAATACATACATTTAGCGACCAAACACTTTAGTCGCCAAAGTATGTGGTGTTTTTAGTGACTAAAATATTTAGTCGGCAATTAAACTTCCCTCATTCTGATTTGTTTTAGCTACTATGTGGTTTGGTCACAAAAAGCCATTTGGTTATTTTTTGCTACTAAATTATTGGTCGCCAAAACATTTGCTTACATTTTTGGCTACCAACATATTTAGTCGCCAAATACTATATTATTTTTTTTTTAATTTCTAAACCACCGGTATCCATTAATAGTGCAACATGTACCCTGTATAAACAATATAATCCATCAATATTGAATATATTATCAACCATTCAACAACGTGCACACATTTCACTTCCAACCATCCAAAAAATTTATATTCAATGTCCAATTCTAAATGTAATACAAATTCCATACGAACCAAGTATAATCCAACCCCAATAATTTAATTCCATACATAATAGAGGATTAACCAAATTTAATATCCAAAAAGAAATCTGTACCACACCAAAAATTTATTTTGTACCACCCCAAAAACTAATTTGTACCACGTCCAATGCTAATTTCTATCAGGCCAAATTTTGGATATTTACCACGCCAAAAAACTAATTTGTACGAACCACTATATATACGGACGGAGATATAAAAACAGTGCCCTTTCATACTTGTCAAAAAAAGTCATATCCACATTTGTATGTCAAAAACCATCTGCAAAAAAAAAATAAATAAATAAATAATTAAAAATAAAAATAAAAATCATTAGTATTGACTAAATATTGGCCAATTTAAAATTATAAAAAAAACATATAAAACTCGAAATTAAGTAATCTTTTCAAATTAATCATTATTTTTTGCATACTCGAATATATATGAAATAAAATTTTTGATGTTCAATCTGAGTACATACAACATATGAATCTAGTTGCTCTATTTGATGTTGCCAACAAATTGATGTTGCTATAAAAGTAATCCTAATAATAACTGGAAATTCAAACACTTGAATCTAGTTGCTCTATTTGATGTTCAATCTGAGTACATACAACATAGATTAATACATACATATTAGGAATAGCAAAAGCCTGATTTATAGCTAAGGCCCGATTTATAAAGTGTTTAAAGGATTAGGGATATGAAAACCCTGATTTATAGCTAAGCATAATTTATATCCTCTTGCTACTTTTATGCAAGGTAATATAATTTTTGGAGTTTCATATTGGAGAATGAATTACCACAAGCTCTCGTCATAATTAGTGGTAAGGTCATTGAAAAGCAAGGATGTTAGATCCAAAAAGTTATAGCTGCTATACAACTTCAATATTAATTTGCTTAGTTTCACAAGTACCTGTAGACACCCCATTTTTGACTGTCCTCAAGACTTAGACGTCATCGTTTGAACACCCGATGGTTGTGCATGCTCGTGTTCGTTCTGAGTCTCTGAAGGTCTTGGCCGAGCGCCTTGGCTTGGAGCCTCTCAACTTGTCTGTTTTGTGCTTGGTTGTGGACCAAGAGCTTGTTTCTTTGAATCTGGAGGAGAGGGTGGCTTGTCGGCCATCCCCAATGTCAATCGGCCATGGTTTGTGCTTGCCGGCCATCAGTGGTGGTCAATCGGCCACACTGATGGTCGATCGGCTACATGTGTGGCCGGTCGGCCACTGCTGATGGCCGACGCCCTTTTTCTCATTTTTTAGATATTTTATGTGCCAGCTGTTAATCATTGAGTGTATCCTCCATACACGTGTATAGAGGAATGAAGCCAAGCTTTTGGCTTGTTTTTCTATATAAGGGTAGGTCCCTCCCCCATTTTGAGGGTTCAGAAAATTTGTGAGCAAAATTTCACTCTAGAATCCTCTCTCTCTCTTCCTATTTAGTGCTTGAAAATGAGTTTTCTCTACATATTTGCACTAGCACCCTTAGCCAAACACCTGGACCTTGGAGCTGAGGTTCCTTAAAGCTTGGTTTGAGGTCTTAAGATTTGTTTCACCTCAGAATCTTTGTTGTTTTGTTGCTGTGCTTCAAGGGTAAGGACTTGTCCCTTTTAAGTTTGCTTTAGTTACTTGTTTGACCACCTTTGCATGCTACTTTGAGGCTGGTTTTAACCTCTGAAAAACTCTATTTTTAAGGTTTCAAAATGATGGTTTGAGTCTTGTTTAGTTAGGGGGTGATTTCCTCCATTTGCTCTTTGGCTTGTAAAGCCTTTTGAGCTATCTTTCAAAGCCTTTTAAAGCAAATTTTTTTGGCCTTTAAACCACTAAATTCCAGGGGAATTTCAGTGGTAGAAAGTGTGTTTTGAGGTCCAAAATAGGAGGGGGTGGCCTCCCCTCCTTGTGTCTTGTTTGCATGTGTAGGTGGCCTAGCATGTGAGCATGATTTTCTACTCTTTTGTGACTTGGTCTCAGCTTGTTTTGGCTGCTGATTTGCCATGATTTAGCTCTTTTTGAGCCTCCTTGGTCATGTGAGACTTGTTATGCATGGTTGTAGTGTAAATGGCTTCACCAGCTTAGTGATTTAAGGCCTCTAACATGCTTTGCTTGAGATGATTGCATGATATAGCATCATTTAGCATGTGATTTCAGTGCTTATATCTCTTTCACACTCTCACATATTTCACTCTTTCATTGATTTTGAGAGTTGTGTTTTGAGCCTTGTTTGTGAGCCAATACATGAGCATGTTTTTCTTGCTTTTTGTGCTTCAATTCCAGCATGATTTAGCCACTGATTTGGCATGTTTAAGCTCTGTCCAGAGCTAGTTTGATCATTCGAGCTTGATATTGCATGCCTCTAGTGTAATGCTCTTCACTAGCTTAGATGTTTTTGGCTTTGAACATGTTGTGCATGTGTTGCTTGCATGTTGTAGCATTATTTTTCATGCCATTTCAGCACTGAAAAATCTGCAACCTCCCTCATTTCTTCATTTTCCCATTTTTTTTGAGGATTGGTTTACTTATGTTTGTGTTTAAGTGTGAGATAGAGCTTATGCTCAATGGCTTTAACTCTCTTTTGAGGGTTTCTACTAGTCAAAGGCATGATCTCTCTCATGTCTTAAACCATTCTTCGGTTGACCCCTCTCTCATTAGAGGACTTTCACATTGGACTTAATTGGTTAAAGGCTTAATCGGTAATGTAAAATGTGTAAACAAAATTGAATCAAGTAAAACTTGAGCAAGATAAGCATATGTTGCATTGCATGTGTTTGGATCGGACGTTAATCCAAACACAAGAAATGTGGGACGTTTCATACTCAAAGTGATGAAACGTGTCACATTTCTTGGTTGTTATTACCCTTGATCATGCATGATAGGGCGATGATCCTTTGAGTCTTATGTGCGCATTCATTAAGCTTGTACAAGCTTGACTCTTCGGCCATCATGCATGAAAATGTTTCATTGGTGGCTTGAGGGCCAAGTGCCACACTCCTTTGAGCTTGAGACATGATAAGGAGGATGGCAATACACACATTCCTCGAAGAATACACTGCTTTGCCTCTGTTTGCTCTCCATTGCAGTAAAAAGGAGAAAGGGTGGCCAACAGCCACAAATAGTGGCCGGTCGGCCAGTGGTAGTGGCCGACAGCCACCTATGGTAGCCGACCGGCCACCAATTGAAAAGTTTTTCAAAGTGTTCCTGTTTTGGCAGCAAAAACAGTCTATTAATTGGTGTAAGGATCAGAGATCAAAGCAAAGTGCAAACAGAGGCGTCCAAAGGCAAGGCGGTGGATTTTTGAAAGAAAGCCAATCGAGCATGCATATGTCTCTCACCCACGAGGCCAATTCATTGCTTTGTTAGCTAGTTGTAGCTGATTATTTACATGTGTTGTAATTAATTAGTTTAATCTGTTTTGTAATATTTTAATTAGCTTAACATAGCTAGTTAATTTGTGTTGTAATAATTAATTAGCTAGAATAGTTAATTAGTTGTTTTGTAATAATTAGCTTAGCTTAGTGTAGCTTAGCTTATTTATTCGGACCCTCCTTCGCGAGGGCGCAATGTTGTAATAAGCGTGTGTGTGTGTGTGTGCATGTCTTCCAACCCCACTTCTTCTCTTTTACTTAACCGCTTTCGATGGTTAGTTTAGGGTCATTTTCAATTAGCATACCTTATGCTTTGCATGCTTGCATCATTCATTCGTATTGCATGCACCGGGCTTGGCGCATCATTCAAACGGCATCGTATTTCAATACTTATTTGAATACGTGTATCAAATTGTTGCATTCATATGCCATCTTAGATAGCCGAGCCTATTAATTGCATTATTGCATGTGTTGCATTAGGCATTCTGTATAGTTAGGATCATGCATATTTCTAACTAGCTTTTGTTTTGGCTTGGAGTACACTGTAAGTGTTACGCTTTAGCATACTTGCATGAGTGTGAGTGTTTCCATGATAGCATGTTTGCCATGAGGGTATTTGCTTTAAGTGATTAACTGCATGAATGCCTATGGGTGGAGGCTTGGTTGCTTGAACTGTAACAATTCGATAAATGTATGTTTTAAGCCCACTTTGCAAAGTGGCAAATCATCATTGTTTAAGCCCACTTGAGGGTGGCAAATCCGCGCTTTAGCCCACTTGCGAGTGGCACTTTCAAGCCATTTTCGAAAATGAACATGAGTTGATTTGTTCCAATTCTTGCGACTTAGTCTAAACTTGTGTTTGCGTCACATAGTAAAGTTAGTTAATAACTAGAATAAGAACACATGAGGTTTATAAAACAACATATCATGATTAGTAGAGGCCGATCTTTGATTGGGCGAGCGGGGGTACTCATTTCAGGACCTTCCCCTCTCGTACCCAAGTTCCCGAGCCGAGGCAACTTTGGTGATGATGGACACGTGGCCTTTGGCACGAGTCAGAGTTTCCTAAATTTTTCAAAAATAAAACATTTAGGTGGCGACTCTGTAATCTGGCAAAGCAATCCAGTTTTGGCATTATTTGATTTAAAATATGATTTTCCAAAATGATTTGCCGGATTAGACTCTTTGGTGTTTATCAGTCTCACATTGCACTTTGTGAGATTAGATTCAGAACCATGACAGGAGTCCGAACTGTAGGAGACCAATTCGTGCCTCTTCGAAAGGGGGTGCGCGAAGAAAGTGTGGTCTACAGTACCTACCACAGATTGAAATTATAAAGTGTTTGTAGATCATAAGGCTTAATGACATTACAGCCAGAATGACAACTAAATTGATGGATGGAAAATATCTTACATTTAGTCGTATGTTCCCATCCATAAGAAAGTCCAAAATTCCTGCAATAAATTTCTTACTATCAGGTGACAGCTTACATTTCCATCGCCATTCTAACTTAGTCCCTTCCTTCTCAAATGTCCATGACAACTGCATAACATTACATAATAAGTAAAACAATAATTGGAAAACTGTGAAGGTTTCTATCCACATACTCTGCACAGTTATACAGATCCACAAAACTTTGAATAATTGGATTTTAAGTTTTAATAGTAACACAAGGATATGAAACTAGTATAGTCAAGTGTATGACATAGATATAAGGGAAATGAGCCTAAAACAGATACACAAAAAGAGTTTGCTTTGCACAATTTGGAAGACAAAATTGTTGAAATCCCAAAATAGTTCAAATAATTGGAACACATTGAGGCTGAAACAAAAAAATAGGGGAACACATTGAGGCCCGGCCGTGCCTTAGTGAGGGTCGGTCGTGGCTATTGAAGGCCGGCCATGCCTTAGTAGCGAGAAACATTGTTCTGGGTGGGAGGCCACCAACTGTCCATTTTTAAAGATATTTATGATCTTTTTTCCTCAAATTCTATAAAAATGACCATATATCTCTGTTTTGAGGGTTGAAGAATTTCTACTAAGCCTCTACATCACCTTGAGAGCTCCTTCTCTTTCTTCTTGTGCAAGCAACACTTTGAGCTAACCTATCACCTTGAACCTATATCCATACACCATATACACCTTCATACCTTGGCCTAGGAACCTTGGTTGAGACTTGAACACTATAATTCAAGCTTGAGAGTGTGTTGAGACTTAGTTTGAATCATAAACAAAGAGCTACCTTTGTTAAGAGGTATAAGCTTGTCATCCTCTCTTTTACCTCTTGTTCTTTCAGTTACTATCTAGTTGTTGTAGTTCTATGTTGTTTTGATTCTATTCCAAGTGTTTGAGTTTGGGTTTGGAAAGCTACCAAAAGGGTAGAGAGAGTTTACACTCTTTCTGCACCTTTACCTATAGCTCAAACCCTTACTTTTACACTCTTTTTCTTTGTTCCCTAAACTAATTTTCAGAGTTAAAAAAAGGCTAAAAATCATACTTTGAGGTTTGAAAAGTGAAGGGGTTAGCCATCCCTCCTTGTTCTTGTTTACTAGTCTTGTTTTCTCTCTTCATTGATTAGCTTGTTAGGCTCTTTTCATGTATTCTAAGCCACGATTTTTCATCTCTTGAGGGTTGTTTTGGGGCTGTTCTAAGTTGTTTAAACCGTTCATGCTTTGATTAGCTTGGTTGTAGTCTCATAAGTTTGCCTACATAGCTTGTTGTATATTGTTCTTAGCTTTTCTTTAAATCATTTTCATGTTTAAGGACCTCGTTTTAATAATCAACTTGCCATTCATCTCTTTCATTTAGGAGTTGTTTCAATTGGTTGACGGTTATTCAAAACATGAACTAGCGATTTATGCTTAATGGTTTAATCTCTACGGAGGTTCATTGCCAACGGCGTAGTCTCTTTTTCATGTTGAGAATCACCCCTCATTTGACATATTTCTCATTTAGTGGACATAATCTTTAGTGGACGTAACAATCATCTTGGACTTAATGGATTAAAGGATGATAAAGACTAATGAATTTGGATTAAAATGAATCAACCCACATAAAGAAAATGAGTTATAATGCTTGGGGTTCGGCCAAATGTTATGCCGAATCCGTTGTGTCAAGGGTTGTCCTCCATTAATTCATGATGTTTTGATGAATCTTGAAGCGTCTCTACCTCCCTCTTTGAGTTAACCCTATGATAGGAGAGCAGGGTGATTGTTGTTCATTTCATTTATTGATTTTTGTCCAAAATTGTACCCAAAATCATCAAGCAATCAACTTGCTCATTGATGGTTTTGGAAATAACTCCAACCTTCTCTTGAGGCTTCCCCATGACAGAGAAGTGTGAGAGGGACAAACAGAGTCCAGAACGCTATGTATGCACTGTTCTCACTTCAGAGCACAAAATAGGATTTTGCATGAAATTGAGGCACGATCGGCCTTCTTTAGGCCTGGCCAGGCTTCATTGAGGGCCAACTGGTCATCAATGTTTGGTCAATAGTATATTTTGCATAAAATAGAGGACAATGGCTGAAGGTGAAATAGCGCAAGCTTGGGGCAGACAGAGTTGTTCTTGGACATTGTGCATGCAACCCTTGCACATCCTTGTTTACATCATGATCATTGTTGTAATTAATTAATTAATTTATTATTGTTGCTATAATTAGTCGTGTTAATTATTAGTGTCGTAATTAATTAATTTATTATCATTGTTTATGTGTAATTGTTATAAGCTAGTTAGCTTAAATAGTTAGTCTACTTATCATTATTTTCCTTGTTGTAATAGAGTAGTTAACTAGTTATTCTTTTCCTATTTATTCATTCGATTTTGTAATAATTAGTTTAATTTGGACTTTCAGACTTTGATTCACACCCTCTTGCACGAGGGCAATTATGTAATAAGTTGTATGTCTTCCAACCCCACGTCTTTCTCCCTTTTACTTACTTGCTTACGATGGTTAGCATAGGAACATCATTTTTAAAATTATCATTCTTATGTTTTACATCCATTGTCTTACATTCATCCAAGGCTCGGCTCATCATACTAACCCAATATCAATGTTCAAATTCATTACTTGAATACGTGCTTCACCGTATGTCTTGAATGAAATCGTACGCCATGCTCATAGCCGAGCCTAGTAATTGCATATCGCATGCGTCGCATTAGTCATATTACATTAGTTAGGATCATGCATTTTTTTTTAACTCTTTTGTTTATTTGGGCTTGGAGTACTAGGTGAGCTTTTACTCGCTTTAGCATCTTGCATCGAATGTTTGTATTACCATGTCAAAACATGCTTCCATGAGGCTAGTTGCTTAAATGATATAACTGTTTGAATGCCTGTGGATGAAGGCTAGTTGCTTGAAATTGGGATAATTTGATTAAAATGACCATTTTTAGCCGACTTTTGCAAGTGGCATATTCACAAAACAATTTCAAATAAAACATGAAATCAAATGTTCCAATTCTTGCAAATTAGTCTATACCTTATGTGCGTCACATAGTAAGTTAACTTAATAAATCGAAAAAAGAGCATATAATGTAAATAAAAATCACATCATGATTAGTAGAGGCCGATCTTCGATCGGGCTAGTGGGGTGCTCAATTCATGACCTTCCCCTCTTGTACCTAAGTTCCCGAGCCGAGACACTTTGGTGATGATGGACTAATGGCCTTTGGCACGAGTCTTGGGTTTCCTAAATTTCCCAAAAATATTTAGGTGGTGACTCTGAAATCTGGCAAAGCAGTCCATCTTTGGCATTTTATTCAAAACATCGATTTCCAAAAAGAATTGTCAGCATGTTTGCCATGAGGGTATTTGCTTTAAGTGATTAACTGCATGAATGCCTATGGGTGGAGGCTTGGTTGCTTGAACTGTAACAATTCGATAAATGTATGTTTTAAGCCCACTTTGCGAAGTGGCAAATCATCATGTTTTAAGCCCACTTGAGGGCGGCAAATCCGCGCTTTAGCCCACTTGCGAGTGGCACTTTCAAACCATTTTCGAAAATGAACATGAGTTGATTTGTTCCAATTCTTGCGACTTAGTCTAAACTTGTGTGTGCGTCACATAATAAAGTTAGTTAATAACTAGAATAAGAACACATGAGGTTTATAAAACAACATATCATGATTAGCAGAGGCCGATCTTTGATTGGGCGAGCGGGGGTGCTCATTTCAGGACCTTCCCCTCTCGTACCCAAGTTCCTGAGCCGAGGCTACTTTGGTGATGATGGACATGTGGCCTTCGGCATGAGTCAGGGTTTCCTAAATTTTTCAAAAATAAAACATTTAGGTGGCGACTCTGTAATCTGGCAAAGCAATCCAGTTTTGGCATTATTTGATTTAAAATATGATATTCCAAAATGATTTGCCGGATTAGACTCTTTGGTGTTTATCAGTCTCACATTGCACTTTGTGAGATTAGATTAGAACCATGACAGGAGTCCGAACTGTAGGAGACCAATTCGTGCCTCTCCGAAAGGGGGTGCGCGAAGAAAGTGTGGTCTACAGTACCTACCACAGATTGAAATTATAAAGTGTTTGTAGATCATAAGGCTTAATGACATTACAGCCAGAATGACAACTAAATTGATGGATGGAAAATATCTTACATTTAGTCGTATGTTCCCATCCATAAGAAAGTCCAAAATTCTTGCTGTAAATTTCTTACTATCAGGTGACAGCTTACATTTCCATCGCCATTCTAACTTAGTCCCTTCCTTCTCAAATGTCCATGACAACTGCATAACATTACATAACAAGTAAAACAATAATTGGAAAACTGTGAAGGTTTCTATCCACATACTCTGCACAGTTATACAGATCCACAAAACTTTGAATAATTGGATTTTAAGTTTTAATAGCAACACAAGGATATGAAACTAGTATAGTCAAGTGTATGCCATAGATATAAGGAAAATGAGCCTAAAACAGATACACAAAACAGTTTGCTTTGCACAATTTGGAAGACAAAATTGTTGAAATCCCAAAACAGTTCAAATAATTGGAACACATTGAGGCTGAAACAGAAAAATAGGGGAACACATTGAGGCCCGGCCGTGCCTTAGTGAGGGTCGGTTGTGGCTATTGAAGGCCGGCCATGCCTTAGTAGCGAGAAACATTGTTCTGGGTGGGAGGCCACAAACTGTCCATTTTTAAAGATATTTATGATCTTTTTTGCTCAAATTCTATAAAAATGACCATATATCTTTGTTTTGAGGGTTGAAGAATTTCTACTAAGCCTCTACATCACCTTGAGAGCTCTTTCTCTTTCTTCTTGTGCAAGCAACACTTTGAGCTAACCTATCACCTTGAACCTATATCCATACACCATATACACTTCATACCTTGGCCTAGGAACTTTGGTTGAGACTTGAACACTATAATTCAAGCTTGAGAGTGTGTTGAGACCTAGTTTGAATCATAAACAAAGAGCTACCTTTGTTAAGGCGTATAAGCTTGTCATCCTCTCTTTTACCTCTTGTTCTTTCAGTTACTATCTAGTTGTTATAGTTCTATGTTGTTTTGATTCTATTCCAAGTGCTTGAGTTTGGGTTTGGAAAGGTACCAAAAGGGTAGAGAGAGTTTACACTCTTTCTGCACCTTTACCTATAGCTCAAACCCTTACTTTTACACTCTTTTTCTTTGTTCCCTAAACTAATTTTCAGAGTTAAAAAAAGGCTAAAAATCATACTTTGAGGTTTGAAAAGTGAAGGGGTTAGCCATCTCTCCTTGTTCTTGTTTACTAGTCTTGTTTTCTCTCTTCGTTGATTAGCTTGTTAGGCTCTTTTCATGTATTCTAAGCCACTATTTTTCATCTCTTGAGGGTTGTTTTGGGGCTGTTCTAGGTTGTTTAAACCGTTCATGCTTTGATTAGCTTGGTTGTAGTCTCATAAGTTTGCCTACATAGCTTGTTGTATATTGTTCTTAGCTTTTCTTTAACTCATTTTCATGTTTAAGGACCTCATTTTAATAATCAACTTGCCATTCATCTCTTTCATTTGGGAGTTGTTTCAATTGGTTGACGGTTATTCAAAACATGAACTAGCGATTTATGCTTAATGGCTTAATCTCTACGGAGGTTCATTGCCAATGGCGTAGTCTCTTTTTCATGTTGAGAATCACCCCTCATTTGACATATTTCTCATTTAGTGGACATAATCTTTAGTGGACGTAACAATCATCTTGGACTTAATGGATTAAAGGATGATAAAGACTAATGAATTTGGATTAAAATGAATCAACCCACATAAAGAAAATGAGTTATAATGCTTGGGGTTTGGCCAAACGTTATGCTGAATCCGTTGTGTTAAGGGTTGTCTTCCATTAATTCATGATGTTTTGATGAATCTTGAAGCATCTCTACCTCCCTCTTTGAGTTAACTCTATGATAGGAGAGCAGGGTGATTGTTGTTCATTTCATTTATTGATTTTTGTCCAAAATTGTACCCAAAATCATCAAGCAATTAACTTGCTCATTGATGGTTTTGGAAATGACTCCAACCTTCTCTTGAGGCTTCCCCATGACAGAGAAGTGTGAGAGGGACAAACAGAGTCCAGAACGCTCTGTCTGCACTGTTCTCACTTCAGAGCACAAAATAGGATTTTGTATGAAATTGAGGCACGACCGGCCTTCTTTAGGCCTGGCCAGGCTTCATTGAGGGCCGACTGGTCATCAATGTTTGGTCAATAGTATATTTTGCATAAAACAGAAGGCAATGGCTGAAGGTGAAATAGAGCAAGCTTGGGGAAGACAGAGTTGTTCTTGGATATTGTGCATGCAACCCTTGCGCATCCTTGTTTACATCATGATCATTGTTGTAATTAATTTATTTATTTATTATTGTTGCTATAAATAGTCGTGTTAATTATTAGTGTCGTAATTAATTAATTTATTAGCATTGTTTATGTGTAATTGTTATAAGCTAGTTAGCTTAAATAGTTAGTCTACTTATCATTATTTTCCTTGTTGTAATAGAGTAGTTAACTAGTTATTCTTTTCCTATTTATTCACTCAGTTTTGTAATAATTAGTTTAATTTGGACTTTCAGACTTTGATTCACACCCTCTTGCACGAGGGCAATTATGTAATAAGTTGTATGTCTTCCAACCCCACGTCTTTCTCCCTTTTACTTACTTGCTTACGATGGTTAGCATAGGAACATCATTTTTAAAATTAGCATTCTTATGTTTTGCATCCATTGTCTTACATACATCCAAGGCTCGACTCATCATACTAACCCAATATCAATGTTCAAATTCATTACTTGAATATGTGCTTCACCGTATGTCTTGAATGAAATCGTACGCCATGCTCATAGCCGAGCCTAGTAATTGCATATCGCATGCGTTGCATTAGTCATACTACATTAGTTAGGATCATGCATTTTTTCTAACTCTTTTGTTTATTTGGGCTTAGAGTACTAGGTGAGTTTTTACTCGCTTTAGCATCTTGTATCGAATGTTTGTATTACCATGTCAAAACATGCTTCCATGAGGCTAGTTGCTTAAATGATATAACTGTTTGAATGCCTATGGATGAAGGCTAGTTGCTTGAAATTGGGATAATTTGATTAAAATGACCATTTTTAGCCCACTTTTTCAAGTGGCATATTCACAAAACAATTTCAAATAAAACATGAAATCAAATGTTCCAATTCTTGCAAATTAGTCTATACCTTATGTGCGTCACATAGTAAGTTAACTTAATAAATCGGAACAAGAGCATATAATGTAAATAAAAATAACATCATGATTAGTAGAGGCCGATCTTCGATCGGGCTAGTGGGGTGCTCAATTCATGACCTTCCCCTCTCGTACCTAAGTTCCCGAGCCGAGACACTTTGGTGATGATGGACTAATGGCCTTTGGCACGAGTCTTGGGTTTCCTAAATTTCCCAAAAATATTTAGGTGGTGACTCTGAAATCTGGCAAAGCAGTCCATCTTTGGCATTTTATTCAAAACATCGATTTCCAAAAAGAATTGTCAGATTTGGACTCTTTTTATGTTTTCACTGTTTCACATTGCACTTGTGAAATCAGATTCAGAACCACAAGTAGAGTCTAAATTGTAGGGCTTCTCGCCTTTCGAAAGGAGTGCGAAAAGTCGAGCTACAGTTTCTGGCGACTCTGCTAGGGACTTAGAGAACTTGACTTGAACTTCATGATGTGAACTTTTATCTACTCTTATATGTTCTTTGCATTTGCATTTTTGCATTGGTGCGCTTAAGTCACTGTGTTTGTCGACTGTTATTCCTGGACAGTTTGCCGGAGGCTTGCTTAAAAGCTTGCCAAAAGGCTGACTGGTCATGGGCTCTACCATGTTGGAAACACAACCCTTGGATATGGGTTACCATTGTACCGCTTGATCCACCTTTCACTTCTCGGTGTTAGGTGTGAGAGGTATATTAGGTAATCTTGTTGAGGTACCCTTTTGACCATTTGACCTAGTTGCATATAGGAAAGCTATAGTGACTATTCCAACTTCGGACAAGATGCCACCCATTTGCAAGATGTTGTGAAAACTCATTGTTTGAAATAGTACAGCTTAGATAATGCCAAAAATCTAGGACAGGGTAACCCTACCCCCCTTATAGAGGTGTTTGGGTTCTTTTTACTTGATATGTGCTTTTACAGTGAAACTGTACAGGATAGTTCATATCAATATGAGTTTGAGAATAGAGTTCAGTGGGGATTACAGTTTAGCTATGTGTTATGATTGTTGTGAATTGGGGCCGAAGTGCTGTCTAATTTTGATTTTATTTTTTTCTTTCTCTTTGCTAGGTAGTTTACCATCATAGCTTCAAAAAGACCCGATGTGGGAGCCGAATAAATATGGGTCAATAGGGATGAATGTAGACATGAGATCAGTCCGGGACATAACTTTTATTCGATATTGATCCTAGTCGATTGAAGAGCCGAATAAAAGAATCGGCATTCCAACCAGTAGAATAAAAGCCAAGTAGATGTACATGCAATGGATCGAGGGTGGGCTTGACCCTAAGGCCCAAGGAGAATAATAAGGATCATCAGTGAGAGAAAGGTATGTGAGAACAAGTAAGCTGAACTTAAGACATAAGCAACCAAGAGAGTAGATACTGACTTATCCGTCGAAGTGCTAATTCTGGAATCCCCGACCGGAGTGCTCATTCTTTTTCAGGTAGCTAGCTGAGAATCACAAGCGGTCCTCTAGGACTCGAAGAGTATTTCCGAATCACTTCTCCACAATTGGTGCCGTCTGTGGGAATACTCAAGCACATCCATGGCAGGCGTGACGAAAGATCCTCCGGTAGTCGCTGGCGACCCTACGCCACAAGATGAAACCACTCCAAGCAACATGCTTGGGCCAGAGAATATTACCGCAAGAAGGGCCTTGAACTTCGATTCACCCTCAACATTAGCACATGAGGCAATGCAAGCGATTATGGAGCAAGCAAAGCAAAACGAACAGAGGTTGGAAAACATGATGGCTAAGAACGAGTGCCTTAGATAGGATTTGGCCTTGGAGGTGGCAAAATCCCAACAAGCTGCGCGCCAAGACCCGCGATGACCTCTAAGAAAGGATGGTCAACGATCTCGAATTTGAAGACTTGATAGCAGCAGTGGCTTTAATTCATCATCCCCAGAATTTACAAAGAAGGGATGAGTCGACATCCCTAGTTCTTCTGGGGGAAGTCCGCATGCACGGAAAAAGCGAAGAAGAAATGATTCAGATGAAGAAGATCAACATGACCCTTTTATACGACAGATTGCAAGGGCAGTGCTACCCAAAAAGTTTCAAGCACCGTCCTTCACCATGTATAATGGTAAATCAGACCCTACCGATCACATTCGCCTTTACAAACAAGTCATGATGCTTCATGCAGACAACGAGGCCCTCATGTGTCGAATATTTTGAGCAGTTTGGGACCACTAGCTGTCAGGTGGTATTATAAACTGGAGCCGGCATCGATCAAGAGCTTCCACCAACTCCAAAAATTCTTCAGGGCAAGGTTCATCACTAATGAGGTCCAGCCGAAGCAAGCCGATTCTCTGTGGGCAATGCAAATTCAACCAGGGGAAACCCTTCGTGCATATTCGACGCGGTATTGGTAATGTTTTAACCTAGTAAATGATGCCTGCAATGACTTTATGGCCATCACCGCCTTCAAGATGGGATTACATCCAGACAGTGCCCTTCGCAGCTCTTTGACCAGACGGCCCCCAAAAATGATCTGCTCGTTGATGAAAAAAGTTGAGGAATACTGCAAAGTTGAAGACAATGCCCTATAGGTCAAAGCCAGGCACAAAGCCATCAAGTCGGCCCCGCCTGAAATCGTGCAGCTGGTGAACACTGTACCTCCACGGAGCCCTGAATCATGGAATCGGGCTAAACGAGATAGAAGACGGGATTTGCACCGATCAAGTGACCAATGTCCACACCGAGCTACTAAGCTGCTTCAAGTGGATAGCAGGCGCGCAAGGCCCGCCAATAAGAAATACATGGAGCTATTAGAGCCGATCAGTATGGTTATGGCTAAGGTTCAACACTTGCCGTTCTTTAAATGGCTGTCTAAAATGGTGAGACCTCCCAACACGAGAAGACGGGATAGACGGTGCGAGTATCATAAAGACCATGGCCATGATACCGAGAGTTGTTATGCATTGAAGGATCACCTTGAGGAATTGGTACAAGATGGTCGGCTTAAGCAGTACATCCGAAAAGATAACTCAACCAAGACAGTAGCTTTACGGCAGGATTCACCTCCACTTAGCGTAATCCATATGATATATAGCCTGCCAACGTCATCCGTAGTACATACAATTCAGTCGCATCGTGACCCCCAAAAGCCAATCACACCAGCAAAACGGCCCCACGAAGCTCCGAGTATTCTTTTTGACGATTCTGATTTGATCGGCATAACTCTCCCCCACATCAATCCATTGGTTATCGAACTACACGTAAGCCGATTCACCGTTGAATGCGTTCTCATAGACCAGGGGAGTACTGTGGAAGTTATGTATTACAAGACCTTCATCAAACTTGGCTTCACTGAGTCAGACCTGCCCCCGGCTCATTATCCGTTATTCGACTTCAACGCTAATCCGGAGTACCGGTTGGGCAAAATCACACTACCATTTCGTGCGAGCTCTCGATCAGTGGATGTGGAATTCTTGGTTGTCAAGCTTCCTTCGCCGTATAATCTCATCATGGGGCAAACTTGGTTACATACCATGCAGGCCGTGCCAAGCACCTATCATCAACTGCTCTGCTTCCCGACATAACGCGACATTGAGCAAATCCGTGGTTCCCAGAAATTGGCACAAGCATGTTATCTCCTTGTCGCAAAGACACCAAAAGAGTTGGAAGTGAATTCGATTGAGGTGCCGGATCGAGAGAGCCTCGGCGATGTTGGGCGGCTTTCAAGTGAAAAAGCCACGGAAGCCCTAGATCGAGTTGAAATTGACAGGAATCCAGATAGGTTCTTCATGGTCGGCACCTCCCTAAATGAAGCTGACAGGCAGCAGCTAATTTCCTTCTTGCTCGGCAACCTTGATGTATTTGCGTGGACACCATATGAGATGCCGGGTGTGGATCCGTCTGTTTCGCAGCACCGTTTAAACGTTGACCCTAAATGCAAGTTGATTATTCAGAAAAGCCGTCGATCAGCCGCAGAACATACTGCTGCCGTTGTTGAGGAAGTTGACCGGTTGCTTGATGTCGGGGCAATCCGGGAAGTTACCTATCCTACATGGCTGTCGAACACTGTGGTTGTCAAGAAGAAAAATGGGACTTGGCATGTTTGTGTGGATTTCACGGACTTAAATAAAGATTGCCCCAAGGATTGTTTTCCTCTCCCCGGAATAGACCAACTCGTAGATGCCACGGCGTGTCATCAAAATATGAGCTTCCTCGATGCCTACAGAGGCTACCATCAAATTTCCTTGCATCCGAAAGACCAAGACAAAACTGCATTCCTCACCCCAAGAGGGACCTATTGCTATAAGGTAATGCCTTTTGGGCTGAAGAATGCGGGGGCGACTTACCAAAGACTAGTCACTGCCATGTTCAAGGAGCAACTCGGCTGAACTATGGAACTGTACATTGATGATATAGTGGTCCAATCCAAAGAAGAGAAAACTCACCTGGCCGATCTGGAAGAGACATTCGGCATTCTACACAAGTACAAAATGAAACTGAACGCCTCCAAATGTGCATTCGGGATCGGATCCAGAAAATTCCTTGGCTTCATTGTTAACCACCACGGAATCGAAACCAACCCAAGGCAAATCACAGCAATCCTTGAACTCGGCTCTCCTCGGTAGGTCAAAGAGGTTCAAAAGCTGATGGGGATGGCCGCCGCACTTAACAGGTTTATCAGTCGTTCCACAGATCACTGCCGACAATTCTTTCATACCCTTCAGCAGGGTAAAGCTTTCGAATGGACCTCCGAGTGCGAAGCCACCTTGAACAGTTTGAAGACTTACCTCTGATTAGTTCTGCTTTTGACAACTCCTTCTGCTGGGGATCCACTCATTTTGTATCTGGTAGTTTTCGACCGGGCCATCAGCGTTGTACTGATAAACGAAGAATTTGGGGAGCAGTGGCCAGTCTATTATGTAGGCAAAGCAATGGTTGATGCCGAAACACGTTACCTTCCATTGCAAAAACTCATCCTGGCTCTCGTCATGGCCGCAAGAAAATTGATGCATTATTTTCAAGGGCATTCCATTGGGGTACTCACAGACAACCCCCTCCGGTCAATACTCCACAGTGCAGAAGCATCAAGGCGTGTTTCAAAATGGGCTCTGGAACTCGGCCAGTATGATATTCAGTTTCTGCCCAGAACCTCGATCAAGAGGCAAGTGCTCGCCAACTTTGTGGCCGAATTTACTGGGTGCCTCATCGACTATAAGTCCGATCAAATTCAACTTAAGCTGAATTGGAGAATTTATGTGGGGGACATTTGGCAGTTGTATTGTGACGGATCATCCAACCAACGTGGCAGTGGGGCGGGTGTAGTGATCATGGCTCCCGACGGGGCAAGAATCGAGCAAGCAATCAAACTCGGCTTTGAAGCATCAAACAACGACGTCGAATATGAAGCACTGCTGACCGGCTTACGGAATGCGCATCTCTTGGGTGCTCGGCGTCTGCTAATCTTTTGTGATTCAAAGTTGGTCATCAATCAGTTGAAGGGGGAATATGCGGCCAAAAACAACCGTATGGCAGCTTACATGAAAATAACGAGTTCCTTGTTGGAAAAATTCGACCACCATGAACTGAACCAAATAACCTGAGATCAGAATACATATGCAGACGCCCTGGCCTGCCTAGCCTCTGCCATCAACTCAGAGATTAAACGGACAATTGAAGTGGGGTTCATCCCTGAACCAAGCATCGGCCTTTCGGATTCAGTTCAGATTAATGTTATAGAGTCAGGGCCGAGTTGGATGGATCCCATCGCTACATTCCTATCTTCCGAAAAGCTCCCGATGGATAAGAAAGAAGCACACAAGCTGCGAAACAAAGCCCTGCGATATTACTTAGATCTGCAAGGAAAGCTCTACAAGAAATCCCTTTCCGGTCCATACTTAGAATGCGTTCATCCGGATAAAGTCAAGGAACTCTTGACTGAAATACATGAAGGTAGTTGCGGAGCCCATTCTAGCGGACGCTCTTTGGCTCATCGAGTTGTGACACAAGGATATTATTGGTCGACAATGCAAGCAGATGCTGAGTGTTATGTCAAACAATATGAACAATGCCAGAAGTTTTCCCCTTTGACCCATTTGCCTGCTGAAGAGTTAAGCTCTGTAACCAATCCTTGGCTGTTCGCCCAATGGGGATTTGACATCGTTGGACCATTACCTCGCGTCCCGGGCAACAAGCAATTTCTAGTTGTCGCGACGGATTACTTCACAAAATGGGTCGAAGCGGAGGCGCTAACACACATTCAAGATCTAGATGTGAAGCGTTTTGTGTGGAGAAATATCATAACACGATTCGGCATTCCAAGAGCACTTATTTCCGACAACGGCACCCAGTTTGATTGTGGCGTCTACTGGGAATTATACAGCAAGTATGGTATTCGGCCTTACTTCTCCACCCCGGCCTATCCACATAGCAATGGTCAAGCTGAAGCCTCCCACAAAAGCATTTTGGACGGCATTAAGAAACAGTTGGAGAAAGCCAAGGGAAAGTGGGTTGAAGAGCTCCCCAATGTGTTGTGGGCTCATCGCACTACACCAAGGCGATCAACTGGAGAAACGTTGTTCACCCTGTGCTTTGGGACTCAGGCAATTATCCCCTTGGAAATCGGCCTACCCACTCTGAAAATGAAGGTCTTTGACTTGGGCCGTAATGACATGATGCTAGCTTTGGACCTAACTCTGATTGAAGAATGGCAAGACCAAGCCCTCGCGTCTATGGCACGGTATTAGCAGTAACTCGCTAAATCATACAATTAACGTGTGCATCTGTGACGTTATGTACCCGGAGAACTAGTCCTAAAGAAAGTTCTTCCCGCTACTAAGAACCGCGCCGACGGAAAACTGGGTCCCAACTGGGATGGCCCCTATCAGATTGAGTTAATCGCCGGCACGGGGGCATATTGGCTCAAAGACATGTCTGGGAGGAGTCTGCCACGCCCTTGGAATTCCACGCATCTATGTAAATTCTATCATTAACCCGACATGTGGGGCATGATACTTGTTTCAAATGTTCACCATGTACAAATTTCATTTTTGCAATACAAAGTCTCTTATTTCCTCACTGTGAAATTCAACCCGTTAAAACAAGACTCTTAAGTCACTAAATTCGAAGCCCTATCAGTGCATGACACTTTTGGGACGATTAAGCCTCCGGATTCGGAGCACCCTTTGTGGATATCACGATTGGCCAAGTCTCCAAATTCGGAGCCCCATCAGTGCATGACATTTTTGAGCCGATTAAGCCTCCGGAGTTGGAGCGCCCTTCGTGGATATCACGATTAGCCAAGATAAGCCTCCGAATTCGAAGCCCCATCAGTGCATGACACTTTTGGGCCGATTAAGTCTCCGGATTTGGAGCCCCATCAGTGAATGACACTTTTAGGCCGATTAGGCCTCCGGATTTGGAGCGCCCTTCATGGATATCACGATTGGCCAAGTCTCCGAATTCGGAGCCCCATCAGTGCATGACAATTTTGGGCCGATTAAGCTTTCGGATTCGAAGCCCCATCAGTGCATGACACCTTTGGGCCGATTAAGCCTCCGGATTCGGATCGCTCTTCGTGGATATCGCGATTGGCCAAGATAAGTCTCCAAATTCGGAGCCCCATCAGTGCATGACACTTTTGGGCCGATTAAGCCTGTAATAACCTGATCCTCATATCTGTTTCTGGCATATTTTCAGTCCTCTATTCTGTGCATTTAAATGCTTACTGTGAAATGTTATGTGAAATTACGTTTACTTAAGTGAACCCTATGATCATGGATGCATATTTGTCTAATAAGGAAAACATCTGTTACAATTATAATGTTTGAATCAAAAATTGGAAGCCTTAGAGGCTTAATTATCTGAAATTGACGTTATATCTGAGATCAGCACAATTTTTAGAGCATAATATGATTTTCTGTAAAAATTTGATTAGGAATGATTAAATTGATTAATTTTGTCTCTATTCACATTTTATATATATCTACCTCCATATGTTGACTTGAGAATCTCTACTCCAAAAATATCTCCTGAGAGAAAAGTTAGAGAAGAAAAGGGTTGAAAGGAAGAGGAGGAAGTCATCAAAAAGGAAAGAATGGAAAATTATGAGGGATTGTAGGGTTTAAAGCTCTAGGTATGTAATCCTTAATTTTGCTAAGCCTCTTGAAGATTGATTGTGAAACTCTCTACAATATGGAAGTTAGGGTTATGCTTGGAAATCAAGAATGTGGTGGTGTGGAGGTTTAAGCTTTGTAGAGGGGAATTACATCTTATTTCCTTACCTTGCATTTCTTTAACTCGTCTAAATGTTGGAGGATCATGTGTGTGTGTGTGTGTGTGTGTTTGGAAACTTATGAATTGAATTGAATTGTAAGGAATTGGTCACATATGTAAATTGAATTGTGTTCTGAAATCAAAGGACTAAAGACCTATTTATATTTAGATTGATGTATGTTGGTAATGTTTATTTACATGATTTTTAGACCATAGTTTAGCAATTTATAGACTTGTTTTGAGCCTTGTAAACACTCACCAAAAATGAGATTTTGCTTGAAATTCGGACTGCTCTCACAGGGGAAATCGCCGCACGTGCGGGGGTCATGGCCGCACATGCGGGAGGTGCTGCTGCACGTGCGGGAGCCATGGCCGCACGTGCGGGAAATGGCAAAATTTTGGGGTTCGGCTACTGCTAAAAAGGCACGTGCGGGTGTAACATGCCCGGGAGGGTACCCGCGCGCGTTAAACAGTTCGGACTCCCGAGATCTCTTTGATCTCAAGTTTCACGAGTGCAATGTGAAACGTAGATGAGAGTCCAGATTTGGCAACTTTTATTGAAAATCCATTTTATTGCAATTTTGTCATAAATGGACTGCGTCATCAGATCTCAGAGTCGCCACCTAATATTTTGGGAAATTAGGAAACCCATGACTCGGTGCCAAAGGCCACTGTTCGTCGTAACCAAGGATGCTTGGCTCGGAACCTTAGGTATGAGAGGGGAAGGTCAATAATGAGCACCCCCGCTCACCCGATCAAAAGATCGGCCTCTACTAAACCATGATATGACTTTTATTTTCTTTATATGTTTATGTTCTGATTATTTTAGTAAATCCTAAAATTTACTATGTGAAGCATACAAGTATAGACTAGTTTGCTCAAATTGGAACAATTCAACTTCATGTTTGTTTTTCGAAAAGGGTTTGATTTTGCCACCTCAAGTGGGCTTAAAACGTACATTTATTGAATTATTCCAATTCAAACAACAAGCCTTCATCCACAGGCATTCATACAGTTATATCACTTAAGCAAATAGCCACATGGTAGGATGCTAAACATAATAAGAAAATCACACACAACTGGGATGCTAAAGCGTAAAAACTTACAGATTTACCGACGTCCCTCGAACATCTACAAAACAAAAGTTAGTAAAATATGCATGATCTTATGTACAGAATCCTAATGCAATTCACTCATGAGATGCACTAAAGATTCGGCTTCTAAAATATGGCATGTGAATCATCTCAATAACATGAGGTAGCGCATAGAATCACAGAAGAATTGATTAAATTCACACATAGAAATCTAGCCGAATCTCAATGCATGGAACATAAACGTAAAACATGGATATGCATGGCATGTCAGATATATACATACACACAGTTAGGGAAAGCGATAAAAGAATGAGATAGAGAGAAGCGGGGTGGGGGAATTATTACAACACGTTGAATATTACAAATCCAAATGAGGGAGAGATAAAATAAAATAAAATCCTCACAAACTCTCAAAATAAAAATAAAATGAAGCAGTGACACCTTGATCGCTCTTAGCAAAGATGGCTGAAGCACAAACCATAAATGACAAATTTAAAAGTGAGGCCCATCACCCATAATCATCAGTATCCATGTTGGTCCAATATATCAAATCCCCTTTTTTTGTAAGGGCCCACATGTTTTACACCCCAAATGACACACTTGAACCCACATGGATAGAAAAATACCACAAACCAGCCCATAGTAAAAATAGCCCATGATTGACCCATACAAAACCACTATTCAATAGCCAATACCCCATGGGCCAAACAAACTCACATATATAAAATCCAACAAGTCCATATAGCAATAGCCCAATGTTTCAGCCACATCCAACCATTTTAATTAGGCTCGATCCATCTCCATTTAACTTGTACCAAGCCCAACATCATGCATCACCAACTCTATGTAAACATGTAGCCTCATGCCTGTATCAACAAAATGGGCTCATGCATAAACATAAATCAGCCCAAAATGAGTCATTTACACCAGCAGCATGAAAACCGAATATGGGTGCATGAAAGAGAGAGAGAGAGAGAGAGGTGCCGAGAGTGAGAGAAAGGTAGGTGAGTGTGTTGTGTATTCTCCTCCCCTCTACCCGTGGTGGTGGGTCTCCTCTTCTAGAGAGAGAGAGCCCGTGCCCCCCTGTGCATCGTGTGGGTGTGTGTCATGCATGGGTCTTGTGTGAGCCTGCAGGCCGTGTGTGTTGTGCACGGGTGTGTGAGAGTGAGGTGCCGAGAGGGAGAGAGATGAGTGTTAATGGAGAGTGTGGACGTGGGTGTGTTTCAGTGAGGTGAGCCCTCTCTTCCTCCCTAACCCGAGAGAGATGAAGTTGGGTGGGTTCCCTAGAGAGAAAAGAGAGAGAGCCCGTGTGTGTTATGCATGTGGGTGTCCATGGTGTGTGTGTGTGTTCTCAAGAGAGAGGAATATTAGAGAGAGAAGAGAGAGCTCCCCTTGGGTCTTGTGTGTCAAGTCTGTGTGTATGGAGCATGGGTAGTGAGTGTAGCTTCTCCTCTCCAAAATCCAGCCGAGAGAGAGGGTCTATGGAAAGGAAGAGATGATGAGAGAGAGAGAGACTGGGTCTGCCCGTGTGCATATGTGGATGTGCTGGGTTTGCTGGGTTAGAGAGAGAAGAGAGAGCCCGTGTGTTGCCTTGTGGCCATGTGGTGATCCCCCCTCAAAAACGTGTCTCTCTTGTGTGTTTGTGCTGCCTCAATTGTGTGTGTGTGAATGGTCACCATGGTGGCTTGGTGATGTATCAGTCTGTGTGTGTGAGTCTGCGATCATCCCCGTCCGAGAGAGAAAGGAAAGAGAGAGAGGTTGTGGGTGTCTTTTTCATGTGTGCATGTGCTCCCTCTCGGTGATGAGTGTATGGATCATGCATGGCCTGTAAGGTGCCGTGTGTCTTCTCCCGTGTTTTGAGAGAGGTAAGCTCCATGAGAGAGAGAGAATCGTGTGGTCTGTGCATGGTCTCCCCCTCCAAGCCGAGAGGAGAGAGAGTTAGTCCATCATCTTGTTCCTATGCTCTCTATGCTATCTAGCGAGAGAGGACAGTTGTGTGTTCTTACCTTTTTTATTAAACAAACCTCTCTCCCATGCCTTGCATGTGCAATTTTCTTTAGAGATGCCCTCTGTTTGTCACCTACCAAAACATCATCATATCATATATTCCATCTCCCCATTAAAAAAACCAAATCAACATAATGATATCACGCCAAAGATGCTCTATCTTTTCTTTTTCTTTTTCTTTTTTTTATTATTTCTTCTTTGTTATTATTTTTTATATTTTCTATTTTTTTTATATTTTTTATTTTTTTAATTTATCACATATTTATCAATTTATATAAAACACACCTAAACATATGTACACACACATAAAATTATAATCAAAATATTAGTGATGGCCAAAATAGGTGAGGTTTGGAATTTAACATTTCAATTTGATTTTTTTGTTTTTGGTGAGGGTGTCTCTCTAAGATGCCCAAGTCTTAGGGCCGGTCAAAATGGGGTGTCTACAGTTGCCCCTCTTTGACAGAGCTCGAAGTCATGAAATGACGTGAGTGAATGTTAAAGCCAGAAGACGACCCTTTTGACAAGGCCGTAAGACTTGGGCAATCACACAAAATGCAATGCATGTGGTTGAACCCGAAGGTTGCCTACGTATCCCTTTGCAAGGAATCAAACCAGCGTAGTTCAGGGGCAGAATGCAAGTGACATGCAGTTTGAAATTTGGATTTACACGCTTCGCGAAGCCGGTTTGTTTGCAAAATTCATGATTATGCAAGAGAGGGAAGACCTCAACCAAGAGAAATCAACATCCTAACGCGTCTCACGCGAGAGGAGAATGGGTGGTGTAAACAGACAGGCGCACCTGCTGTTTTTAACCGATTTTGAAGATTGGACTTATACGCTACGCGAAGCCGGTTTAACGATTGGACTTATACGCTACGCGAAGCCGATTTAACGAGTGGACTTATACGCTTCCGCGAAGCCGATTTAACGAGTGGACTTATACGCTTCCGCGAAGCCGATTTAACGAGTGGACTTATACGCTACGCGAAGCCGATTTAACGAGTGGACTTATACGCTTCCGCAAAGCCGATTTAACGAGTGGACTTATACGCTTCCGCGAAGCCGATTTAACGAGTGGACTTATACGCTACGCGAAGCCGATTTAACGAGTGGACTTATACGCTTCCGCGAAGCCGATTTAACGAGTGGACTTATACGCTACGCGAAGCCGAGTTGGCAAGTGGACTTACACGCTACGCGAAGCCGATTTAACGAGTGGACTTATACGCTTCCGCGAAGCCGATTTGGCAAGTGGACTTACACGCTACGCGAAGCCGATTTAACGAGCGGACTTATACGCTTCCGCGAAGCCGATTTAACGAGTGGACTTATACGCTACGCGAAGCCGATTTAACGAGCGGACTTATACGCTTCCGCGAAGCCGATTTAACGAGTGGACTTATACGCTACGCGAAGCCGATTTAACGAGTGGTCTTATACGCTTACGCGAAGCCGATTTAACGAGTGGACTTATACGCTTCCGCGAAGCCGATTTAACGATTGGACTTATACGCTTCTGCGAAGCCGATTTAACGAGTGGACTTATACGCTACGCGAAGCCGATTTTACGATTGGACTTATACGCTATGCGAAGCCGGTTTAATGATTGGACTTATACGCTACGCGAAGCCGATTTAACGAGTGGACTTATACGCTTACGCGAAGCCGATTTAACGAGTGGACTTATACGCTACGCGAAGCCGATTTAACGAGTGGACTTATACGCTTACGCGAAGCCGATTTAACGAGTGGACTTATACGCTTCCGCGAAGCCGATTTAACAAGTGGACTTATACGCTACGCGAAGCCGATTTAACGAGTGGACTTATACGCTTACGCGAAGCCGATTTAACAAGTGGACTTATACGCTTACGCGAAGCCGATTTAGCGAGTGGACTTATACGCTACGCGAAGCCGATTTAACGATTGGACTTATACGCTTACGCGAAGCCGGGTTGGTAAGTGGACTTACACGCTACGCGAAGCCGGGTTGGCAAGTGGACTTACACGCTACGCGAAGCCGATTGTTTGAAAATTCATGATTTATACAGTGCAATGCAATGTCATGGAATGCTGGCTATGTTTGCAACTTTCCCTATTCTCCAACAGGGTGACAGACTAGGTTGGTTCAGTCTCCAGAGTTGAGGCGCATACAAGCTATCTCAACCTATGGGGCTGCCATACAGATTTCAAGCCGGGGATACACCCCTGGGTATTTAAACCAGACTTTAGTCTCGGAAATCCCAAACCTTTTGCGTTCTAGGCATCGCCATTCGAACTCTAGTTTTTACCGTCTTAGTTGATCTCCTAGGAACTCATTACAAACACAGTCAGGTGACTATTCCAGACCGATTGAAGTCGTTCGGGCACGACAAACACCAAAGGAATTGCACCTTTAGAGGATTTAAGGTCTCCTAGACCAGAGTTCATATACAGACAAAAATACACACAGATAGATACATACGATATACATATATACATATACAGACAACATACAGACAAATATATACAGATATATACACAGACATATACAGTATATGTACATGTATATACGACACAGATATATACGAACCTATACATATACGGATATATACACAGATATATATAGACAAAATACAGACATATACACAGATATATACAGTACATACGACACAAATACATAGACATTTATACGAAGATATACACAGGTGGGGAATATTCTGTTTGGCTGCCATCAGTAGAAAGATGCCGTTACTGAGAAGGCATATTCTGTTTGCTGACGTCAGCACACGCACGCAAAAAATAGAAAGAAAAATCACAAATGGATGGACATGAAATGCGGGGTTTCGAACCCCTCACCTCAAGCTCGGCCTCCAAGTCCTTAACCACTGAGCCACGTCACTCTTGTGACAAGATATACAAACAAATATATATACATAGACTTATACGAGACATATACACAAAAATCAAAAATAAAACAAAGAAACACTCGATGTGGGGTTCGAACCCCCGACCTCGGGCTCAGCCTTCAGCCTTCAACCATTGAGCCACACCACTGAACCCAAGCCACTCGGGTGACAGAAATAACTCAAACAAATATATATATATATATCTATATATAGGTGGACAAAACATATATATAGCAAAACCAAAACAAAGAAAAAAAAACTCGATGTGGGGTTCGAACCCCAAACCTCGGACTCAGCCTTTCAGCCTTCAACCATTGAGCCACACCACTGAACCCAAGCCACTCATATGACCAAAATGTTCAAAACAATACCTATATTACATAGCTATACAATATATATACATATATGCAGACACAACTCTCCCGCGTCTCTTGCCGCGTTTGGCACGCGGGCTCTGCTTTTGTGTCGATTGGCCGACAAAAGCAGCCCCCTCGGTTTGCAAGCCTGCCTCGACTCTCTCCCTCCTTTGTCTTTCTCTCTCGTCTTCTTCTTCTCTTCAGTATCGGCCTTCTTCTTCTTAACCATTCTCTTCTTCTTCTCATTCTCCATTACTCTTCCATCTTCCTCCGCCTTCTTCCTTTCCTCTTCTTTTCCTCATCGTTTCTCTGTGACTTCCTTCTTTTCTGCCATTTCTGCCTTCTCTTCTCTTATACATGGCTTCGTCTCGCCCCTTCTCTCTGTTTCCGGATCTTAATGATCCATCAAGCTCCTCTGGGCCAAGTGCCCCTGCTCTTACTTATCACAGTCTTCCCACCCTAACAGTTGAGCAAGTGATGGCTGCTCAAACTGATATTGATGCTAACCACCTCACGCTGAAGTCGTGTATGGAAACAGTGGCCGCGGTCACTAATTTGTCTCACCGTCTGCAAAACAGGACGAGTGAGCTACATCGGGTTAATGCCCAACTCAATCTGCTTCAGCAGATGTATAAGGATGCACGAGCGGAGGTTTGTGTGCTGAAGGCAGAGAACAAAGAACTAAAACGGAAGACTACCTCCATGGAGAGTAGAGAGGCAAAACGACAGACCATTTGTCTGGACCAGTTCGGAGCGCCGGCGTACTTTTCCTTTGATGGTCGGCGAAAAGTCAACTCTTTTGCCGGAAACATGGAGGCAGGGCCTTCGAAGGCCGATGACAAAAAGAGGAAGAGCTCGGCGACGGAAGAGCCGAGTAACTGAAGCTGGCATGTGGCCGGCACCGGCGAAGAAGAAGAACAAGACCCCTCTTTTTTTTTTCTTTTTTTTTTTTTTTTTCTTTTTTTTTTTTTTTTGACTTTGTATTTTTGTTTTTTGTTTGTTTTTGTTGTTGTTTTTTTTTTCTGGTTTTCTTTTTTTTTTTTTTCTGTATTTTCTGTTTTTTGAGTCTCTGTAATCGGGGATGTCCTCCCCTGACTGTAATAAAAATTTTCAGTTTTGTACATCAATGGCGTGACTGGCACATCACTCTGATTTTGAAAATACTTTTGTTTGATCGAATTTGAGAATGATTGAATTTTGAACTCTGAATTGGACATTGGTCCATACTGACCTGAATAAAAATAAAACTGACTTAACGTAAGAAAAACGAAGCCAAAATAATCCAAACACACTTCTATACACGGACTGGTATAAATACACCGACTGGTATAAATATACTGACTGGTATGAAAGGAACACACTTATATACACTGATTAGTATGAATACCCTGACTGGTATAAATACACTGACTGGTATGAAGACACACTGATATACACTGATTGGTATAAATACACTGACTGGTACGAATACACACTTATATAAACTGACTGGTATAAATACACTGATTGGTACGAATACACACTTATATACAGTTAACTCGAGTGGTGGAGAAGACAGAATCTCTAACTCAACTATGCCCCTAATTCATTGCCTTGATTTTTTTTCTTGATTTTTTTTGTAAAATTTTTTTGATCAACATGAGAGTTAGATTAGCACACTTATTCCATTTTCTGTTTCAAATCACGTAAGCTAAGCTGTGAGCACTGAAAATTTTCCCTTTTCAAATCAAAAGAATGGTCCAAATTTTGCAAAAATGGAACAATTTTTGAGAAAAATTAGTCAGCTTCATTCAAATTAATCAAACCCTATTTTTGCAAATGGTCACTACTCAACTAACATGGAATCAATCATTGAGGTGCATAGTCCCAAACCAGATAATCAAAGGTGATATCTGAACCAAGCCAACTGAACCAAGCCAATCCAAACCGAATAAAGTCGAGTAAAGTTGGAACGAACCGAACCGAACCGAACCGAATCGAACCAAGTTGACCCGAACCAACTGAACTGAACAGAATGAAGATACACCAATCAAACACGGATAGGACAACCAAGTCGACTAAAGACACACCAATCAAACATGGACGAGATGAATGAGTTGAAAAATTATTGGGGCCGAACTTCAAGATGAAGCTACCTACGTATCCCAAAGATAGGAATCAGGCCATCGTAGTTCCGGCTAAGGTTCACTCGGGTATTGACACTCTCTTTTTGTGCTCTAACTTTTGCCAAAGCCGCCCTTTCGGGTTTTCAACCTTGCGAGCTTTTCATTTTTTCATTTTTTTCATTTTCATCATTTTTTTTTCATTTTTTTTTTTTATTTTTTTTATCATCATTTTTTTTATTTTTTTGTTTTTCTGCTCTAACTTTTGCCTGGGTTGTCCTTCCGGGTTTTCGACCCAGCGAGCCTCTCAAGGGTTACTTTCATTTTAACTTGTCCATGTTGATTGGGGAATCTCTAAGCCAACTATGAGAACAACTACTACACTTGACCAGTAGATATGATGATGTAGGGACTAGGTTGAATTGGGTCCGAATTTGCCCCTAGTGTTGCCCCTAGTGTAGTGGATAGGAACTCGACTGTCCTTCAATAATAAAATTCATTCTCTCAAATTCTGGGTTTGGCCTTTCTTGGCGGTCTTCATTGGAAACGATTCAGTTTTAACTCTTTGATCACATCCAACCTTTTGCCCCTAGTTCAAGGGCTGCTTCAAATCTAAATCACATCCGACCTTCTTGCCCCTAGTTCAAGGGTTGCTTTCAATCTGAATCACTGGCCCTACATAGTTTTGGCTAAGGTTAACTCGGGTATTGATACTCTCCTTTTGCGCTCTAACTTTTGCCAAAGCCGCCCTTTCGGGTTTTCAACCTTGCGAGCTTTTCATTTTTCTTTTTATTTTTCCTTTTTTTTTTTTTATGCTCTAACTTTTGCCTGGGTCGCCCTTCCGGGTTTTCGGCCCAGCGAGCCTCTCAAGGGTGATACTTTATTGCCCCTAGTTCAAGGACTACCTCTATTTCAGCTATGCAAGCCTCACACTTTTGCCCCTAGTTCAAGGGCCGTTTCAAATCGAAATCACATTCTCTGCCCTGAGTTGAAGGTCTGTTTCCAATCTGGATCACATCATTGCCCCTAGTTCAAGGGCTATTTCCAATCTAAATCATATTCGACCTTATTGCCCCTAGTTGAAGGGCTGCCTTCATTTGAATCACATCATGGCCCCTAGTTCAAGGGCTATTTCTAATTCGGCTGTGCAAGCTTTACACTTTGATTGATCATGGAATACTTCAAATCACGGTTTTGAAAGCTAAGGAGCTAAGGAGGTCGGATCTCGAGTCAAGAGGGATCCTATGCTGTATAACTAATTCCAGGTCTGTCTTCGTAGGACCACACAAAAACAGTTTTTGAAATCTTTTCACAAAGTGACTAATCACTTGTACTTTCACGAAGATAAGATAGAACCAATTTGGACCAAGCCAGGATCCTTCTTAGTACCCACATTAACAAAAATGATTTTATTCATCAAAGGCTTAGCACACCTCTCTTCCTCTCAGTTGATCAAAATTTGCAAATCCCGAGGAAATTCTTCCTCTTTGTTTTTATCAGAATTTTTGGAAAATTTTTTGAAAAACTTTAGTCAATGCAATGATTTAAAGGCACAGAAAAGTAGGCAGACTCTATGTCATTTTTTATATTTTATTTTTTTGAATTTTTGTTGTTTTGAAAAGAGACTATGACTCAGCAATGACACAAACTTAAAAGAAAATGACAAAGAAGACCTAGACAAGACAGAAATGTCTAGGTTAGCACTCTCGAAACCAACAGACTCTGACTCACTAGAATGACTCGAGTCTGATCCCAACTCTACAAACTTGGTGGAATCAAACTTAGACTCAATACTCAATTCAGAATTCAGAATAAAACCATTCTCAAATTGCCAGCCAAAGTGTGGGCCATCCACGATATTCAAAATAAAACCCATCCAATCAACAGGTGGTCACTCCCCAATCACAGAGATGGTCGACTTTGTGGGATATCGGCCCTTTTTTTTTTTTTTTTACAAATTTTTTGTGATTTTATGTTTTTGTTATTTTTTTTTGTTTTTGAAGTAATGGTGCTAAGTTGAACTACCTGAACCACTCATTTGAATTTGAGAACCCCTGTATAGATCCAATACATTGCACATAACACATAGCAGGAAAGAGAACAAACACCCCTATGGAGGGTAGGGTTATCCTGTCCTAGCTTGAAATGATCTAGGGTTTCACTATTCAGACAAGTGGTATCACACATCCTAGAAATGAGAGAGCATTCTGTCCTAATTTTGAAAGGTACTATAGCTCACTATATGTACAAGGTTAGCTCTACTCTAAGGGTTAAAGTCAAGGTGACGTTACCAAAGAGTCCTTTGGGTCATAACCAATAAAGATCCCAGGAAATCAGAAGAGTCAAATAGCCTCTCTTCGGAGTCTGAGAACCTTAGATAGCAAAGCTACCCTTTTGACAAATCTCAAAAGGTTATAACACAAGGCCTCTAAAGTATCGTAAAAATAGGTGTAGTGTCACAAAAAGCTTGCCTGTGCTCCCACCAGTATCTGGGCAACACAGGAACTTTAAGTGCACCAATGCATGCAATGCAATAAACATATAATTGAAAATAAAAGTCATATCATGGAGTTCGAGTCAAGGTTTCATAAATCCCCAGTAGAGTCGCCAGAAACTGTAACATGCCCGGGAGGGTACCCGCGCGCGTTAAACAGTTCGGACTCCCGAGATCTCTTTGATCTCAAGTTTCACGAGTGCAATGTGAAACGTAGATGAGAGTCCAGATTTGGCAACTTTTATTGAAAATCCATTTTATTGCAATTTTGTCAAAAATGGACTGCGTCATCAGATCTCAGAGTCGCCACCTAATATTTTGGGAAATTAGGAAACCCATGACTCGGTGCCAAAGGCCACTGTTCGTTGTAACCAAGGATGCTTGGCTCGGAACCTTAGGTATGAGAGGGGAAGGTCAATAATGAGCACCCCCGCTCACCCGATCAAAAGATCGGCCTCTACTAAACCATGATATGACTTTTATTTTCTTTATATGTTTATGTTCTGATTATTTTCGTAAATCCTAAAATTTACTATGTGAAGCATACAAGTATAGACTAGTTTGCTCAAATTGGAACAATTCAACTTCATGTTTGTTTTTCGAAAAGGGTTTGATTTTGCCACCTCAAGTGGGCTTAAAGTTTGTGAATTTGCCACTGCAAAGTGGGCTTAAAACGTACATTTATTGAATTATTCCAATTCAAAACAAGCCTTCATCCACAGGCATTCATACAGTTATATCACTTAAGCAAATAGCCACATGGTAGGATGCTAAACATAATAAGAAAATCACACACAACTGGGATGCTAAAGCGTAAAAACTTACAGATTTACGACGTCCCTCGAACATCTACAAAACAAAAGTTAGTAAAATATGCATGATCTTATGTACAGAATCCTAATGCAATTCACTCATGAGATGCACTAAAGATTCGGCTTCTAAAATATGGCATGTGAATCATCTCAATAACATGAGGTAGCGCATAGAATCACAGAAGAATTGATTAAATTCACACATAGAAATCTAGCCGAATCTCAATGCATGGAACATAAACGTAAAACATGGATATGCATGGCATGTCAGATATATACATACACACAGTTAGGGAAAGCGATAAAAGAATGAGATAGAGAGAAGCGGGGTGGGGGAATTATTACAACACGTTGAATATTACAAATCCAAATGAGGGAGAGATAAAATAAAAATAAAATCCTCACAAACTCTCAAAATAAAAATAAAGAAGCAGAGTGACACCTTGATCGCTCTTAGCAAAGATGGCTGAAGCACAAACCATAAATGACAAATTTAAAAGTGAGGCCCATCACCCATAATCATCAGTATCCATGTTGGTCCAATATATCAATCTCCTTTTTTTGTAAGGGCCCACATGTTTTACACACCCCAAATGACACACTTGATACCACATGGATAGAAAAATACCACAAACCAGCCCATAGTAAAAATAGCCCATGATTGACCCATACAAAACCACTATTCAATAGCCAATACCCCATGGCAAACAAACTCACATATATAAAATCCAACAAGTCATTATAGCAATAGCCCAATGTTTCAGCCACATCCAACCATTTTAATTAGGCTCGATCCATCTCCATTTAACTTGTACCAAGCCCAACATCATGCATCACCAACTCTATGTAAACATGTAGCCTCATGCCTGTATCAACAAAATGGGCTCATGCATAAACATAAATCAGCCCAAAATGAGTCATATACACCAGCAGCATGAAAACCGAATATGGGTGCATGAAAGAGAGAGAGAGAGAGAGGTGCCGAGAGTGAGAGAAAGGTAGGTGAGTGTGTTGTGTATTCTCCTCCCCTCTACCCGTGGTGGTGGGTCTCATCTTCTAGAGAGAGAGAGCCTGTGCCCCCATGTGCATCGTGTGGGTGTGTGTCATGCATGGGTCTTGTGTGAGCCTGCAGGCCGTGTGTGTTGTGCACGGGTGTGTGAGAGTGAGGTGCCGAGAGGGAGAGAGATGAGTGTTAATGGAGAGTGTGGACGTGGGTGTGTTTCAGTGAGGTGAGCCCTCTCTTCCTCCCTAACTCGAGAGAGATGAAGTTGGGTGGTTCCCTAGAGAGAAAAGAGAGAGAGCCGTGTGTGTTATGCATGTGGGTGTCCATGGTGTGTGTGCGTGTTCTCAAGAGAGAGGAATGTTAGAGAGAGAAGAGAGAGCTCCCCTTGGGTCTTGTGTGTCAAGTCTGTGTGTATGGAGCATGGGTAGTGAGTGTAGCTTCTCCTCTCCAAAATCCAGCCGAGAGAGAGGGTCTATGGAAAGGAAGAGATGATGAGAGAGAGAGAGACTGGGTCTGCCCGTGTGCATATGTGGATGTGCTGGGTTTGCTGGGTTAGAGAGAGAAGAGAGAGCCCGTGTGTTGCCTTATGGCCATGTGGTGATCCCCCCCTCAAAAACGTGTCTCTCTTGTGTGTTTGTGCTGCCTCAATTGTGTGTGTGTGAATGGTCACCATGGTGGCTTGGTGATGTATCAGTCTGTGTGTGTGAGTCTGCGATCATCCCCGTCCGAGAGAGAGAGAGGAAAGAGAGAGAGGTTGTGGGTGTCTTTTTCATGTGTGCATGTGCTCCCTCTCGGTGATGAGTGTATGGATCATGCATGGCCTGTAAGGTGCCGTGTGTCTTCTCCCGTGTTTTTGAGAGAGGTAAGCTCCATGAGAGAGAGAGAATCGTGTGGTCTGTGCATGGTCTCCCCCTCCAAGCCGAGAGGGAGAGAGAGTTAGTCCATCATCTTGTTCCTATGCTCTCTGTGCTATCTAGCGAGAGAGGACAGTTGTGTGTTCTTACCTTTTTTATTAAACAAACCTCTCTCCCATGCCTTGCATGTGCAATTTTCTTTAGAGATGCCCTCTGTTTGTCACCTACCAAAACATCATCATATCATATATTCCATCTCCCCATTAAAAAAAACCAAATCAACATAATGATATCACGCCAAAGATGCTCTATCTTTTCTTTTTCTTTTTCTTTTTTTTATTATTTCTTCTTTGTTATTATTTTTTATATTTTCTATTTTTTTATATTTTTTATTTTTTTAATTTATCACATATTATCAATTTATATAAAACACACCTAAACATATGTACACACACATAAAATTATAATCAAAATATTAGTGATGGCCAAAATAGGTGAGGTTTGGAATTTAACATTTCAATTTGATTTTTTTGTTTTTGGTGAGGGTGTCTCTCTAAGATGCCCAAGTCTTAGGCCGGTCAAAATGGGGTGTCTACAGCGGGGCTACCCCACCGCACGTGTGAGACCAACCGCCGTACGTGCGAGGCTCACAGCCGCACGTGCGGCCCAAGCTAAAAAAGTTTGTCTGCTCTTTTTTGTGTGTTCGACCCTCGAATATTGTTAAAATAATTATTTGATACCCTTATAGTGTTCGTAAATTCATTTGAATGAAACGAATCCAAAACTAAGTTAAAAAGGGAAACGAACTAATACTTGAATTGTGTGTATGTAGGGCACATACCGGGAGCGTCTGCCACTCCACCACAGCACTGTGAGTAGTAGTATTGTAATAGTACGCTTTATTTGTTGCTAATATTGCTGTTAGCATTATGTTAATCTTAAGTCAACTATGTTAACTCGCACGAATGATTGAAGGAATGTATGCATTCTTGTATGACTCTGAAACTTGGTATGATTCTGAAAGTAATTTGCTTTGATGATATTTAGGCCTATGGCCATTCTATTAATTATGTTAGGCCTATGGCCATTCTGTTAACTCTGCTGGGCCTATGGCCATCTGTAAACTCTGCTAGGCCTAAGGCCGTTTTGTATCTCTCTGGGCTTTAAGCCACTCTGTTTAATCTGGGCTTAATGCCACTCTGTTTAAAGACTGGGCCCAAGGCCGTTCTGGAAATGGTTACAGTATCATATTACCTATGTCTTTTGTATTTATTTACGCATTGAGATGCATTATAATTCAAGTTGATCATTTAATTATTTAAGTACTATTATTCACTAAGCTTGGCTCACTTTGTATTTTGTCTAATTCTGTAGGTAATCAATCTGGAGGTCACACTTAACCCTTGAAGCCATCTCTCTTTTGTCAACCTCTGTGTGTCCAGGCACCTAGCTAAAGCCGGTGTATTTTGAGGAGTTTTGCTAAGCTTTTGGCTTGGATTTTCATTGTCAGTCTTCAGTTAAAATGTATATAATGCTTTTGTTACCCACCCAGTCATGGGGTTGAGTCCGTGTATGAATAGGTATCTGACTAGCTCCCAAGTGTATGTCACTGTACGTAAATATTTACTATCTGATGTACTGTTAGTGATACTGGCATGATAGTGGCCGCTCAATGGATGTAGCTTCTTTTTATTTCATGTTATTTTATAATATTTAATGCTTCCGTTCAGGCCCCATATGTTATGTAGATCAAGTTAAGTGTCCATTTCTAAATAGATCATGCCCAAACTTTTAGGGGCGAGTTTGGGGCGTGACAAAGCCTCTGGATTCGGAGCCCCATCAGTGCATGACACTTTTGGGCCGATTAAGCCTCCGGATTCGGAGCGCCCTTCGTGGATATCACGATTGACCAAGTCTCTGAATTCGAATCCCATTAGTGCATGACACTTTCGGGGCGATTAAGCCTCTGGATTCGGAGCCCCATCAACGCATGACACTTTTGGGCCGATTAAGCCTCCGGATTCGGAGCACCCTTCATGGATATCACGATTGGCCAAGATAAGTCTCCGAATTCAGAGCTCCATCAGTGCATGACACTTTTGGGCCGATTAAGCCTCCGGATTCGAAGCCCCATCAGTGCATGTCACTTTTGGGCCGATTAAGCCTTCGGATTCGGAGCGCCCTTTGTGGATATCAAGATTGGCCAAGATAATCCTCCGAATTCGGAGCCCCATCAGTGCATGACACTTTTGGGCCGATTAAGCCTTCGGATTCGGAGCACCCTTCGTGGATATCACGATTGGCCAAGATAAGTCTCCGAATTCGGAGCCCCATCAGTGCATGACACTTTTGGGCCGATTAAGCCTTCGGATTCGGAGCCTCATCAGTGCATGACACTTTTGGGCCGATTAAGCCTCTGGATTCAGAGCGCCTTCGTGGATATAACGATTGGCCAAGTCTCTGAATTCGGAGCCCCATCAGTGCATGACACTTTTGGGCCGATTAAGCCTTCGAATTCAGAGCACCCTTCGTAGATATCACGATTGGCCAAGATAAGTCTCCGAATTCAGAGCCCCATCAGTGCATGACACTTTTGGGCCGATTAAGCATCCAGATTCGAAGCCCCATCAGTGCATGTCACTTTTGGGCCAATTAAGCCTTCGGATTCGGAGTGCCCTTCGTGGATATCACGATTGGCCAAGATAAGCCTCCGAATTCGGAGCCCCATCAATGCATGACACTTTTGGGCCGATTGAGCCTCCGGATTCGGAGCACCCTTCGTGGATATCACAATTGGCCAAGATAAGTCTCCCGATTCGGAGCCCCATTAGTGCATGACCCTTTTGGGCCGATTAAGCCTCCGGATTCTGAGCGCCGTTCGTGGATATCATGATTGGCCAAGATAAGTCTCCGAATTCGGAGCCCCATCAGTGCATGACACTTTTGGGCCGATTAAGCCTCCGGATTCGGAGCGCCCTTCATGGATATCACGATTGGCCAAGTCTCCGAATTCGGAGCCCCATCAGTGCATGGCACTTTTGGGCCGATTAAGCCACCGGATTCGGAGCACCCTTCGTGGATATCACGATTAGCCAAGGTAAGTCTCTGAATTCGGAGCCCCATCAGTGCATGACACTTTTGGGCCCCTTTAGCCTCCGGATTCGGAGTACCCTTCGTGGATATCACGATTGGCCAAGATAGGCCTCCGGATTCAAAGCCTCATCAGTGCATGACATTTTTGGGCCGATTAAGCCTCCGGATTCGGAGCACCCTTTGTGGATATCACAATTGGCCAAGATAAGTCTTCGAATTTGGAGCCACATCAGTGCATGACACTTTTGGGCCGATTAAGCCTCTAGATTCGGAGCCCTTTTCGTGGATATCACGATTGGCCAAGATAAGTCTCCGGATTCGGAGCCCCATCAGTGCATGACACTTTTGGGCCGAATAAGTCTCTGGATTCGGAGCACCCTTCGTCGATACCACGATTGGCCAAAACAAGGCGAAATCACAATTTGCCGAGACAAGACGACTCAGCACTCGGCATTTCTTCCATTAGTATTATTATTAACAAGCATAGACGCAATAGACGAAAAATGGCAAATAGCAGAAACAACTTTCTAGCATTTAAAATGATACGTTTTATTAATCTGATCAAAATTAAAAAATTTACATTCAAACTTGCGTTAAAAACGCTACAATAGAATCATATTTATTCGGCGTCACCTTCGTCGTTGCTCTTTTCGACTTCGTAAGCCGCAAAAGGAAAATCGTTACTCTGGTATAACGGCGACGCCGAATCAATGCCTACAGCTCGAAGAGCCCCCGCGGCATGGAGGGCCTTGACCCACTCGTGCTTGAATCCCCGATTCTCGCACTAATAAACTTCCTCGGCGAGCTTTTCCCTCGTCTTGTCTATCCCAACTTTTCGGCCGTCGTGGAAGCCTCGTTCATAGGCCGTGGCCTTTCCATTCTCTATTGCGAACATACTTGTCGTATCTCGATCGGAAATTGCATGACTTATCAGCCGTTGCGTCACCCTTTCATCCACAATTAGGTTACCTGGGCCGACCGAATGTTTCGCGGCAGTCTTGGCCTTCAGTTCACACTTAGCCTTCTCCATGCAAGCTTCTAAGTTCCGAATGCATTCATCCTTCTGCTTTATCTCTCGTCGCGTAGCACGTAGACGCATGCCGATTTTATAAGCGGTATACAGCCCTCTCACCACTTCATGGATACCTTCCCGAAACACTTCAAAATCCTGTCGACCGACCATCGACTGCTGGACTTCTGGTGGAAAAACCTATCGAGTGAACTCGACTGCCACAGTTGGGTCGTGCATAATTGAATCCACCTCCGTCATCGGTTTGTTCCCCACAAAAACAGCAAAACTTAGCGGGCGCGGCGTCTTACCGGATTCTCCCATTGAGTGTGGTTGAGGAGAGCTGCCCCGTTGCTATTTCTCCCTTCTGGGCGACCTACTTCGACGACGTGGGGACTGGTGTCTCCCCCGCTCCCTCGATGTCCTACTACCTATGCGCATGGACTCGCTACTACGATTCATCTCTGCGTCAAGCTCAGCCAATGTCCTCCCCCCTCCTTTGCTGTTAAAGAATAGTCTATTTGACATTCACACTTATCTAACCTTCCTCAACAGACTAGTTGAGTCGAGTTTGTACACACTAATGGGACCTACGCGCACGAAGCACTCATCCCATTTATTCCCTACGGGCACACCACCCCCAAGGCGATCTCATTAATGCCAAACTCCAAAAGCCCGGCACCGATTGAATCATGTGCCCAAACCGCTCTGTGGACCAGTATCATTCGGCGTCAGAGTTCATGCACCTACTGAGGCAAGGGCAGATTCATCAATCTAATCGGCCATAGGGCAAGCCCTTACGCCAACCAAGTTGAGTGCCCCAGCCGCTCCATGGGCCAATATCATTCGGCGTCAGAGTTCACGCACCTGTTGGGGCAAGGGCAGATTTATCAATCTAATCGGCCATAGGGCAAGCCCTTATGCCGACCTGGTTGAGTGCCCCAACCGCTCCATGGGCCAATATCATTCGGCGTCAGAGTTCATACACCTGCTAGGGCAAGGGCAGATTCATCAATCTAATCGGCCATAGGATAAGCCCTTACGCTAACCAAGTTGAGTGCCCAACCCGCTGAGGCAAGGGCGGATTCCGTAATATAATCGGCCAGACGCCGAATCCTTAAGCCGTTTTACTTGTTAGTCTATCGAATTTTCATGCACCTTTACAAATTGTTAACTGCTGATTCTTTTAGTTATTTGGCTAAAGAGCAAAGAGGCAAAGGGTGTTTAATTGATTCGGTTAACCTATCGGATATACTACTTACTCATATAATAAACAGAGAAGCATAAAGAATTGTCATTAACAAATTAAAGACAAACAGTATATGCAATAAAATGGAAAGCATAGAAATTTTTCATTAATAAATTGAGCGCTAATAGCAGTCATTTTACACATGAAAATTAGCTTACATTTAAAGAAATGAAAATCTACTAACAAAAACCTACGAGAGCTGTGCATCTAAGATGCCTACCAAAAACCAAAATACGCCTTAAATCAATCTTCAGGGTCAGACGCCAGCGGCTCAACGTCCACCTGCTCGTATGGAATCGGCTGCACCAATGTCACATTCGCAGCAGTGAGCGCTTTGATCCAGCTGTATTTGAAGCCCCGATTCTCGAACTTCTGCACTTCTTCCACATAGCTTTCCGAGGTGGCATCCTTTCCAGCTTGGAACGCTTTGGAAATCTCGGAGTCGGCTATTTCCTTTGCCTTCTTCGATTCTTCCAAGTCAGCTTCCAGCTTGGCGATTACCTCCTTGGCTAATAGGAGCGTATCTTCACTCGCCTTCACCCTCTCCTCGGCGGAAAGCCTCAATTGTTCAGAATTCCTCACTCGCTCGGCCTCAGAGTCGGCTCTCGCTCGTTTCTCCGCCGCCTCTGTTGCCTCATAATCAACTCTTTGAGAGGCTATCACAACCTTGTTCTTTTCGTTATCAATTTCGACTTTCAAGAAGCCGATCTGTTCTATCGCGTCATGTTGACGGCGACCGATCTCAGCTATCCTGCCCACCATCTACAAAACAAGGAAATAGAGTTACAACAAATAAAGAGAAAAATATTTATATATATGTATTAAGATGGGAGGATGCAGATAAGGCAAGTAATGTACTGATAAGGCCGATTGAGTGGCCGTTTGTCGCTTTGGTCCTCGCCCTGTGCGGCTTCTTGCTCGGCGGGGCGCTTTTTTCCCCTTTGCTTAGCCCCATACGTCCGTTCCACCTGCTCCATCTCAGCGGTTTCGGTCTGAGCTGTTTCTTCTGTAATAACAGGTGGAGAAGACTCAACGGCCGTGGCGGGTGGAGTTTCCGATCGGACGGCCTCGGCTCTTCTCCTGGCAGCCATCCTTTCGGCATTTTTCCTCCGGGCGAGTTGCATGAGCGATTCCCTAGCCATGCCCTCCAGATAAGCGCAGGGAAGGTCTCCCAAGTTTGTAAAAATATCTTCAAAGGAGACGTCCCCTCGGCCTTATGTGGATGGAGGGTCGCACGAATCGAGTCCGGCTTCCTCAAAGGCCAAGTTAAGAGCTTCGTCTACCTCAGCTGCCAACTGGTTCGGGTCCTCGGTTACCGGTTCGGCTGCTTGTTCTTCTACGTGTTCCGAATCGGAGGCTTCCAGACCAATCTGTCTTAAGTTTTTGAAGCTGGGGAAGATAAGGGCTGTAAGATGATCATCGCCTCTCGGGATTGGAATGTTGTCTGCTGTCGAAAATGTCGTGTAAGTCGGATCGTACCGCAAGAGAATGTGGGCTGCCCT
Organism: Camellia japonica; assembly: GCA_030407325.1. Lineage (NCBI taxonomy): Eukaryota > Viridiplantae > Streptophyta > Magnoliopsida > Ericales > Theaceae > Camellia > Camellia japonica. The sequence goes on along the minus strand of JAPPVO010000031.1, from coordinate 4,396,077 downwards.
CCCTTGTTTTTGAAGGTTTGGACGGCCAACGAACTATAGTGCGATTTTAATTTCTGCAAGTACAGCATCGTCAGCTGAAACCAACACTCTCTTCAAGTCATTGCCTGTATAAACAAAACGATAAGTAGATGGATGGAGAGCCGAATACAGATATGGTAATAAAAGAAACAAAAATGAGCTAAATGGCCACCTGGTTCGCCTTTTCGCCTTAGCACGGGATCTAGGCGATCTTCACCCTTGCCGAATTACCAGTTGCCTCGGACAACGACCATCACGTCATCAACACGCTTGCCAAAGCTGGCAAGCATAGTCACTAAGTGATGATTGGTATCCTTGGCCCTAAGAAAGTAGCATCCCAACCGGCCAGTAGATTTGGCTAGGGCATAACAATGCCGAATGGTAGATATACCTAGGTTAATCTTAAGATGTCGGTTCAGCTCTATAATCCCCATTATAATGCAGAAAAAATTCACGTTAGGCTGGGAAGGGATTAGACCCCAGTGTCGAAGAACGGCCCTTAAAAATGGGTGAAGGGGAAAGCGGACTCCGCCCTCAGCAATTGACAGGAGAGGAAAGACGATTGTGCTCTCATCAGTCCTCTCCATATCAGTGGTGCTGTCTGCCAAAAGTGACAAATGGATGTCATCGGGGATGGAAAAATGGCGTCGAAAGCCAGAGATTCGATCCGTTGAAAGGAGCTCCTTCAAATGTTTTTCCATCCTAGCCAGCCTAAGGATTATGAAAAACTAAAAGCAAACAAGGAAACAGGATTGGAAGTGAAAGAGAAGAAAACTTACAGGAGGCGGAGGGGAAAATGAGAAACAAGGAGTTGCAGAAGCCGCGAAGTGAAGGAGTTGCACTAGAAGGCGAACCAAAAACTTTTGAGTATTCAAAACATACATTTGAAGAGACAAAATTTTAAATCACATTAAATGGAGGCAGCGTACGAAGGGGCTGGAAATCGCAATGATGATCAAAAAGCGTGTGTGTTCTGACACGCATTGGGATGAGGATTAACTGCCGAATTTTTGACTTTCCAAGTTCGAAACGAAACACGCCAACTAACTGGTGCTAGTGGGGTGTTTGGGGGGCAATTGTGGGAGCCGAATAAATATGGGTCAATAGGGACGAATGTAGACATGAGATCAGTCCGAGGCATAACTTTTATTCGGCATTGATCCTAGTGGATTGAAGAGCCGAATAAAAGAATCGGCATTCTAACCAGTAGAATAAAACCCAAGTAGATGTACATGCAATAGATCGAGGTTGGGCCCAATCCTAAGGCCCAAGGGGAATAATATAAATAGAGGATCATCAATCAGAGAAAGGTATGTGAGAACAAGTAAGCTTAACTTAAGACATATGCAACCAAGGGAGTAGATACTGACTTATTCGTCGGAGTTCTAATTCCGGCATCCCCGACCGGAGTGTTCATTCTTTTGTAGGTGGCTAGTTGAGGATCACAAGCATCCTCTAGGACCTGAAGAATATTTTCAAATCACTTCTCCACACCCGATATTCCCCAAGTTGTGTGGACTCGCTTTGGAAGGCTTTGCAAAGCTCAAGACCTTATTGGTGGTCAGCCCATGTTAATCTCGTTTCCGCCAGTCACCCAACGAAGAAGGAATAGACAGTCAGTAATATCAGTACAAAGCACTCTGCAAACACATATCCGGTCTTACTCAATCAGTTCACCAGTATCTAGTTCACCCAGACCAGCAATGGCACAGAATACAACACAAAACCCAGAAGAATTTGCTGCCATGATGACGGTCTTCCAAAGAACCATGGACACTGTAAACCTGAGGATGGCTGCGCAAGATGAAATTATTGCCGATCTACGACGTACATCTGGGGCATTTGCATCAATCGTGCATCCGATCCCGACTACTCAGCCAAATCCTAATCCAACCCCATCGGTTGAAAATCTGCCAGTCCTAGATCCTCAGGATATGTTTCTCCCGGCTCCAACTTATCGGCCTCCAGTTCAACCTCTCGCAGGAATCTTTCCTTTTGATATCAATGAAATTGATCCAGGCTTAGTCAAGATTGCCAGATTAGAGAAAGCATTGATAAAATCTCAAAGCTTCAACTCTATTCCAGATATCAAAGACGGGTACACTGAGGCCTCGGTCAGATTACTAGAGAAATTTATGATGCCCCACATCGACAGATTCGATGGAAGTGGGGATCCGATTGTGCTTGTTCAGTTATTCTCATATGTATTAAGGCCCATCAGTTTGTCTATGGCACATAAGTTTCCTTGTTTAGAAGAACCCTGTCTGATGTGGCGGCCATCTGGAACGCTAAATTGGAAGACTCAACAAAGTGGAATTGGGAGGAGCTATCTGAGGTGTTTGTCAATCAGTACTCATATAACAACCAGATAGAGGTAACCATTAGTGAGCTGGAGGCTACTACCCAGAACCCCAAAGAATCATTCATTGATTTTCTCGCTCGATGGAGAGCCAAGGCAGGCCGAATGACAAATAGGCCCGCCGAAAGAGAACAAGTCCGACTGGTGGTCTAAAACCTTGAGCCAGACATGTTGCAGAGAATGATAGTGGCGCTGTTGTCCACATTTGCTTCCTTACATGAACTGGGGGTCCAGATTGAGAGTGCATTCAAAAAAGGTATCATCCAAAGAACAAGCGAACCCACAAGAATGCCATTCTCTCGGAATACTAATGCTAGCAGTAGCACTATTCCACAGCCTACGGACATCAATACTGTTGTTTCAACAGCCAAGATGGTTGATCCTTTTGCCACTACCACAACCTCACAACCTTCACAAAGTACCGGTCCACCCCGGAATCAAAGAGTTTTTACTCCTCTTCATATGAGCCCAACCCTCGCCCTCTAGCTATTAATACAAAAGAGGCATCTCAAGCCTCTCGATCCTCATCCACTTCCAGACCCATTGCCACCTAAACATAACCCTACCTAGTATTGCATCTTCTACCAACAACATGGCCATCCCACAGACATGTGCTACTGTCTATGTCATGATATCCAGGATCTCATTGACAACAAAGTCATCGCCCCACCCGCTAAACCAAATGTAATAACCAATCCAGTTCCTGTACACAACCAAGTCCCCCTGCCCAGAAACATTAACCACATCCATACACTACCGCCCACCTTCAACCCTAGCACATACATTTCCTCATCCCATCTACCAAAACCAGAGGTGGTCATTCCAGAAGGCACAGACATGTGCATGATGGATCTAACACCACAAACCCAATCCAAACCCGTGGCAATAGAAATGGAGAGAGAGAAGAATGCACTGAAAACAGGGTTGTCTGTACCCGTGTCATAGAGAAAGGGGTCTCGCTCATGGAGGAGTATGATTCTAGTTTATACATTGTAGCCATCGATCAGCCGAAGCCAGTAGTCATACTACCAGACTATCTCAGCATTAATGCTATCGGGGAAGGCCAATTAGGGCAATATCAGAATGATCGCCCTGAACAAGGCCTAAATGACTTGGCTGACTTAGAAGAGGATTTGGCCGATCTGGAAGAATATCTAGAGGATTTGTACTTCTTCGAAGAGGAGGATACAAGCAGTGTTCAGGTGGGAGGGTATGACCCGAGCCAGCCAGAAACAAGCAACGGATGGTTGAGTGAGGAAGATGAGGCACAGATAGAAGAGACTGGGATAGAAGAGGAAATTATTGTCAAGGGCAAGGCTGAGGCTGTACCCCTGACTGAGAAAGAACATGCATTGGAACAATTTCAAAGGGAAAGGATAAAAGAGATCCATGCAAAGTTAGCTCTGGAACAAGGCAAAGGAAAAAGGAAAGAAGAATCCGAGACAACAGAGGGTGATGCCCAAACTACTAAAAAGGTCGAATAGGAGCCCAGGACCGAAAAAGGATGTTAAGGAAGCTCAAAAAAATACTGGGATTCAGAAACCGAGATTGTGGTGGAGGAAGAATGGTATGATGATGGTGCGCGTGATGCTAATATGCTCCAAATAGAACTCGATGCTAGTCTGGTCATGACTGCGGGAGAGTGGTGGGAAGACAGCGACCTAAGTCATGTGTATACTGATGAAGGTTGGAAAGCTGATACCCCAGATGACACTTGGTATACTGACGAGATCAATCATATGACTCGGAGTGGTCGGTTCTTCAAACCCACGGCATTAGACCAGCCAGTGACCTGTGGAAATTAGGCTGAGAGATCAAAAGAGAAGAATGTTGAAGAAAACCTAGTCTTGAAACAGCTCAAGAAGATTCAGGCTGACATATCAATCTGGGGGCTAATAATGGCTTCTCGGGAGCATAGGCAAGCACTGTTAGAAGCAATGAATAGGACCAAATTGTCTATCGATACCACTATAGACCAATTGGTATCGTTGGTAACATCTGGGGACGTTACGCCGGTGATATCTTTCACAGATAAGGAGTTACCACCTGAGGGTACCAACCATAACCGTCCATTAGATGTAACCTTGGAAAGTCAGAAAAAAGTGGATTTCGATGGTGTTAGTGGATACCGGATCGGTGATTAATGTGTGTCCAGTGAGAACTGCCTATGCTATCGATTTGTGGCTGATTGACTTTACACCCATGACCCAAGCTGTCCGGTCTTATGACAATACAAGTTGGGATGTCATGGGAACGTTCAAGAGCCATATCCTAATCAGCCCGTCTGAACATGAGGTAGAATTCCATGTAATGGATGTACCGGCCACGTTCAACCTACTACTGGGAAGGCCCTAGCTACATCAGATAAGGGCTATATCATCAACAGTCCACCAGTTAGTAAAGTACCCCTTTAAAGATGGGATTTCCATTGTATACGGTAATTCTGCGATCCATCCTCCCTAGGGAACCACTGCACCATTATTGGAAATCATACATGGGAAAGAAGACGTGTTCCTTTCTGGCTTCTCTTTAGCAGAAGCCCGGTTAGTCCAAACCATCATGGCAGAGGGCGATGGAGACTATGTGAGTGTGCAATCCATATACATGATGAATAAACAAGGGCATATGCCCGGATCTGGACTAGGACGTAGTGGCAAACAGGGAGGTACTGTTGCTAAGGAGATCAGTCATAACCCCCACGCTTTCGAGTTGGGATACAAACCTACCACTGCAGATTGGCAAAGGAAAGGACAATAGCTGAGAGAAAGGTGAAAGCAAAGAGGACTGGGAAACAATATGAGTTAGTCCACAAACCAATAAAGGGAACCCTGAATGGACGCTTTGTCCGCCAAGGAGAAGATTTCCCCTTTTGTGGATTCCCAGAGCCCTGGTATGATTGGAAAACAAAAACAAGGTATCCGGGGTTCGAGATCTTTTTCGGACACCAGCTACCAGAAGAGGAGGATGGACAAGCAGACCTAAGCCCTAGCATAGACCAAGGCGGGATTGCAAACCTAGACATCGAAGAGGAGGAGCTATTGGGAAAAGCGCTGGCTGACTTACTGACAAGTTCTATTGTTAGAGCTGAGACCACTAACTTGGGGGATAGTTTTACTATCTCAATGATCGGGGATAACCTAGCTGCGGATTTCTCCAATCTTATCGTGGATGTGTCTGAGGCTCCACGTCTGGTCTGGAAGTTTGAGCAAGGCGTCATCAACAGTTCTGGATCAGATAGTGAGTCCGAATCTGATTCCACTAAGTCTGTGGAGTTGGAGTCAGATTTGAGTTTCTCTGAGTCTGGTACTTCTGGGAGTGGTAACTCAGATACCAAAGTCCTGTCCAGGTCATCTTTCAGCTTTTCTTTTGAGTCCACTGTAACCGAAGATCCAGACTTTTTGAATGGGAATGCTGTGAATGTTGCTTGCTTCTCTTTGGCTTTGGTTTGTTGCACTAATCTTAATTTTCAAAATTTTGACATAAATGAAGAGAAAGAAATTCCTCAGGTTTTGAAAATTTTGGTTGATCATGAGGAGGAGAGGCATGTTAAGCCCTGTACAGATGAAATCATATCAATTAACGTGGGTACTGAGGAAGATCCTTGCTTGGTCCAGATCAGGTCCACGCTGTCTTCGGAGGAACGCGAGCGTTTAATTGCTTTATTAAAAAATTTCAAAGATGTTTTCCTGAGATAGTACAACACCGAATCCCTCTTGACCTTAAGGCCCGGCCAGTTAAGCAAAAGCTGCACAGAGTTCGCCAGATTGGGCTTTGAAGATCAAGGAAGAAGTTACCAAACAGATTGAGGTAGGGTTCTTGCTTGTATTTGAGTATCCGACGTGGTTGGCCAATATTGTTCCAGTCCCAAAGAAGGATGGCAGAATCAGAGTCTGTGTCGACTTCAGGGATCTGAATAAGGCTAGTCCAAAGGATGATTTTCCACTGTCGCATATTAATGAGTTGGTAGACTTCACCGCCGTCCAATCATTGCTCTCATTCATGGATGGGTTTTCTGGGTATAACCAGATTCTGATGGCACCGAAGGATAGGGAGAAGATCGCTTTCACTACTCCGTGGGGTACCTATTGCTACCGAGTCATGCCATTTGGGTTGAAGAATGCTAGGGCCACTTATTAGAGGGTTACAACTATCATTCTGCACGACATGATCCACAAAGAGGTTGAGGTATATGTGGATGATATAATTGTCAAGTCCAAAGATCGAGAAGGCCACTACACTGCCTTGGAGAAATTCTTTCAGCGGATCAAAGAGTATAGATTGAGGTTGAACCCACAAAAATGCACTTTCGGCGTAACAACGAGAAAAATGCTGGAATTCCTAATCACACAAAGAGGAATTGAGGTAGATCCTTTCAAAATCAAGGCCATCTTAGAAATGACACCTCCAAGGACTGAAAAGGAGGTGCGTGGCTTTCTGGGTAAAGTGTAATTCATAAGACGGTTTATTTCAAAACTAACCTTGACTTGTGAACCACTATTTGGTCTCCTGAAGAAAGGAAAGAAGTTCCAATGGGACGATCGTTGTCAGTTCGCTTTTGAATGGTTAAGTAGTACCTGCAGAATCAGCCTGTGTTATCGCCGCCAGAACCGGGAAAATTGTTGATTTTGTACCTGTCAGTGACAAACTCAACCATGGGGTGTATGTTAGCTCAGGAGTCCGAGGCCAAGGTGGAGAAAGCCGTTTACTACTTGAGCAAGAAAATGATGGATTATGAAATCCGTTACACTCCCTTTGAGAAATCTTGTCTATCCTTGGTATGGGCTACCCGAAAGTTGAGGCACTACCTGTTAGCTCACTCTGTAATCCTTGTTTTGAGATTAGATCCCATCAAATATCTCTTTAAGAAACCAGCGCTTACGGGTAGGCTAACCCGTTGGTTGATTCTTCTCTCTAAATTTGATCTTACATATGTTACACACAAGTCGGTTAAAAGGAGAGCTATATCGGAATTCCTGGAAGATCACCCAGTAGAGAGGGATGAAGTGGTGGAGTACTTGTTCCCAGATGAAGATATTCTACAAATAGTGGAGAAAACATGGACGATGTACTTTGACAGAGCAGCCAACCAATACAGTTATGAGATCGGTGTGTTGCTGATAGAACCTGATGACTCCTATATGCCCTTAGCCTTCAAACTCCGGTTCAAAGTATCCAACAACGAAGCAGGGTATGAGGCGTGTATTGTTAGTTTAGAAGTCGACCTGGAACTAGGGGCAAAAAGGTTGGACGTCATCGAGGATTCGAACTTGATTGTGTCTCAAGCCAACAGAGATTAGCAGGTTAAAGTGGAGAAAATAAAGGTTTACCATCAGGTCTTCGATATGCTAATTTCAAGGTTTGAAAAGTTAATGTTTACCTATCTGCTAAGAGAGAACAACCGATTCGCTGATGCACTAGCAACCCTATCTTCTATGGTAGACATTCCATTTGGAGTCAGGATGCGGCCGATTATTATTGAACAGAAGTACACATTGGCCTATGAGACCATTGCCATGATAGATGAGGCTTCAGACAAGAACCCCTGGTATTATGATATCTGGAATTTCCTGGAAAAGGAGACGTATTTGCTAGGAGCAAATGCCAAGGACAAAAGGGGAATATGGCGTCTAGCTATCTAATTTATCATCTACGGAGGCAAGTTGTACAAAAGAGGCCATTTGGGAATGCATAAACTATGTGTTGAAGAAGAGGAATCAAGGTGCCTTATGGAGGCCATTTACGGAGGAGAGTGGGGAGCCCACATGAACGGCGTGATGCTCGCCTGTAAAATCCTTAGACAAGGCTACTACTGGTCAACCATGGAAGAGGATTGTATTGGTTTTGTTCGGCGCTGTCACAAATGCCAGATTCATGCCAATCACATGAACATTCCGTCGTCAAAGCTCTACAACATGACTTCACCATGGCCACTCTCTGTTTAGGGAATAGATGTTATCGGCGCAGTTATGCTAAAGGGGTCAAACGGGCATGAGTTCATTTTGGTAGCAATCGACTACTTCACAAAATGGGTAGAGACCCAGTCTTACTCTGTGCTAAAAGCGTCCCATGTGGCTAAGTTCATCAATAACAATATCATTTGCCGGTATGGGGTGCCCAATGAGATTACCTCTGACAATGGGTCGCACTTCAAGAAAGAGGTGATAGACTTGCTTGAGAAATATAACGTGGCTTTCCATAAGTCATCAACCTACAGGCCACAAACCAATGGAGCTGTCGAGGCTGCAAACAAAAATATCAAGAGAATTCTGCAGAAGATGGTGGAAACCTACAGGGATTGGCTAGATAAACTGCCATTTGCGCTCTGGGGCTACAAAACCTCAATCCGAACATCTACAGGGGCGACCCTCTATTCTCTCATTTATGGGATGGAGGCTACTTTGCCAATCGAAATTGAAGTGCCCTCACTATGAGTTATGGCTGAGTGTCAGATAGTAGAGGCAGATTGGCAGCAAAGTAGGTTTGAGGAGTTAATGTTGTTTAATGAGAGAAAACTAAGGGCATTGTATCATGTCCAGGGTTACCAATGCCAAATTACTAGGGCTTTTAACAAGAAAGTTAAGTCCAGAAATCTCCAAGAAGGGGACATGGTGCTGAAAAACAACCGAGCTTCTATCCATGACCCTAGGGGCAAGTTCAAACCCAATTGGACTGGTCCTTACATCATCAAGTCAATCTGGTCAGGAGGGGCGATTATTTTTATAGACTTGGATGGCCTGGAGTTCTCACAACCGATCAACATGGACAAGTTGAAGAAATATTACCTTTGAGAGGCTCGCTAGGCCGAAAACCCGAAAGGGTGACCTAGGTAAAAGTTAGAGCATGAAAAATTAGAAATAAAGAAAAGCTAAGCTCGCAAGGTTGAAAACCCTAAAGGGCGACTTTGGCAAAAGTTAGAGCGCAAAAGGAGAGAGTTAATGCTCAAGTGAACCTGAACCGAACTACATAAGGCTTGATTCCCATTTTTGGGATACGTAGACAACTTCACCCTGAAGTTCGGCCATAATTATCTCCAATTCAACTGTCCTGTCCGTTTTCTTGATTAGGTCATCTTTGTTCATCATTTATTTGGTTTGGTTGTGGCCTTTATTTCGTGACTGCATCTTGAGAATCTGAGTACAGTGCAGAGTAGCAGTGATATACAATCAGGGGCAGTTATGATCTTTTGATTCGGGACTGTGCATCTTGAGAATCGATTCTATGCGTGTCAGGTGGTGATCATTTCCGAAAATTGTTGTGAAAAGTTTTAATAAAAGTTGATTTTGTTCAAAATTTTACCCTTTTACAACTTGGACCATTTTTGGGACCGAAAGAAAAATTCTCAGTACTTGCAACTTTAATTTTATTGATTTCAACACAAGTACATTCTCCAAACTCTTTGATTTAGATCAAAGTTTCTTTTACATCTTAAAACTTGAAAAGAAAAGATCAAAGCAGCAAAACTAGGGGCACAGCTAAGTCAGGCGGCTCTATGCCAAAGACGGCCCAATCTTTGCCTCCTCTTCAAGCCAAGCCACACACTCCTCAGATAGGGTGTAACTGAAACTAATGGCAAGAGCCAGAATCTTTCTCGTCCCCCAAGTCGCAAGATACCGGGGCAGGTGTGAGGCATGAATTAGAAATGAAGCTGTGTATTCCACTCCCTCATCTGGACGTATCTGATCATGTCCGAACTGGTGTTAGAACTAGAGAGGAAAATAGAATACACAATGTGTGAGGCCAATCAACTCTGCACCCGACTGTCGGGACATGCTGTAGCTCATCTCAACTAAATTAAGCAAGGGGCAACGCCAAGTTATGTCAGCTGCGGACCGGCTACACATCCAATCACACCATAAACCCTATGAGGGGAAATCCACTAGCCGTTGGCGAAAGAAGTAAGCTCGGGCCGAGTACTCGGGGCAAGGGCCCACTACTTGCAGTTTATCCATAAGCCATACTTGGGGAGGGAAGAAAAATAAGAGAGATTAAAGAATAGAGAGGTGTACGATGAGAGAAAAGTGAGGGAGGTTATGAGAGAAAAACAGAGAATGAGTGTTGAGTGATGTGAGAATCATAAATTAGAAGGATGGAAAATAATACCTGGAGAAGTAGCAGACTCCCTGCCAACCGGGTAGTCTCTCCTCGACGGAAAGCATCTAAACCCATCAAGGTTTCGGCCAGTGCCAAATCCATGCAACTCTTACCCTCTTTCAAACGTTGAGCCACTTCGATCAACTGGATGCTAGCTCCGTCGAAACTAGGGGCAAGGAGGAATTGTGCAAGAAGGCATCAACAGAGAGCATGTTGTCGGCGGCCTCGCCAAAGAAGGTCAGTCTTGTCTCCAATGACGGAAAATTGATGAACTAAACTGGGGATGTCTAGCTCCCCATCATGTGCCAAAGACTGAGCCTCATGTAATGTTAACCCACACATCCGTCCCAAAGCTTGGACATGGCCAAAACGGGGCTGCGGTACGATTTTTTTGTCGCGCCGGGACTCCATCAAAGCTCGAAATTCCTCAAGTGTCGGACACACCTCTTGTGATCCGAATTGAAACACATATGTGATCGGATTCCAATATCGAACAGCAGCATGGAGGAATGGAAAACAAAGAGAAGTGCAACTCAGAGGAAAGAGGGCATTTAGGCTAAAACGTGAAAATTCATATTTTTCGAGCCGTCCAAAGTGGCTATCCAATCTCATAGCCTATTGTTGCACAATGTCTCCATCTTGGGAGCAAAATATCAAAGACTTGCTATTCTACTAGAAAAATAGCATGGGAGCACCATTTATAGAGGATGAGAAGGAGCAGCGCATGACAGCTGGGTGGCACTGACCGACCTCACACTTAGGCCCGGTCATGCCTAAGTGAAGCCCGGTCGTGCCTATTTAGGCCCGATCGGGTCTAAATGATGTTTCAGATCAGTGCAGATACAGGAAAAGCTAGTTTTTGTCTTGACATACTACCGTTGTGTTTATAGTCTTGTTTTGTTTATACAAAGTGTTTTTTAGTATTGTCGAGTTGTTTTCATTTCGTTTCCCTATTATCGAGTTGTATTTTACATTTTATCTGGTTGTTGGTTGCTATCCAACTCAAGAATGAATGCAAGAGCAGATATTCGTTATTTTAAGTCTTATGTGGAGTTACCATGCAAAGGTTACACCATTCATCACATGCAAATACCATTCATCACATTGTGCAAGGAGATCGATAAAAAAAAAAAAAACTTGTCTTTTATAACTAGCGGGTCTAACCTCGATCATTGTTTTACAGAGCAACAAAACAAAAGAAAATCCTTCAAACAAAAGTGTCTATCTGAAGCAAGTTTTTAACTACAAAGCAAAAACAAAATCGTCGTCCTCATCAGTAACCTATCCTCGCCCTCTTCCTCCTCGGCTGCAGAGAAGGTGCATCACTGTCATCACTGGAGTTACTGGACTGCAAGTCAGCCTCCTCTCCCTCGTCCTCGGGGGCTGTAGACCCATCAAAAGACTCCTCAGAAGGTAAGCACTGCCTTGCTCGGCCTCTCCCTCGATCAGCTCCCCCTCGACCCCTCACTAGACCCCGTCTTTGTCTACTAGCTGGGGGAGGTCCTGCAGGAATTGCTGGCACCGGCTCGAGCTGAAAAGAGTATAGGTATCAGTATGGACTAACAGGAGTATAAACAGTATGGCAACAACAGTGAACTACAGACAAAATGTACCTCAATCCCATGAGTGACTAAGGCAGTCTGCCTCCTCCATACCATAAGGAGCAGTCTGTCGATCGTCCGGAGGAGGTAATCAGCATACGCTCGGGGTATCTACAAAAGGAATAGAATTTGAGAAAGAGGGATAGAAGTAATAGAGAACAATGAGCAGAAATGGTAGAAAACAAACCAAGTGCAATGAGTAAAAGCATAAAGAAATGTATACCTGTTCGATGCCAGGAGCGAACGCTAGCCTGCGATCCCTCTCCTCGATATGCTTAAATGGGATCTGCGCGATCACTCCATCTGGACAAATGTATATGATCTTAGTGGGAATCACGGGAAACCTAGGAATGGGAGCAACAATAGGGGCACCTCCAGCAGGCGTATCATCAACAACAGCAGCAACCTTTGGCACACCGCGAACCACGCACGGGGTAAGAAGCGCCATCATCCAAGTGTGTAAGGTGGGGAAGTCGCTAGGCTCGTGATGTCGATCGCCATCCTAGCCCAATATCAGGAGGTCGATCTGAGGACCGTCCTAAAGCTCATCAACTACCCTCATGACTGGAAGAGGAGGATGTGGAATGTCGGGGTCAGCGACGCCTCGTGTTTGGCGGATGAACCTCTCCTCCAAGTAATAAGCTCGGCCAAAGGGGCCCTCAAACAGAATCCGCATGGTGGAGGTTGCCATGCAGCGACATAGGTCATCCTTGACGCCTGGGGAATGCCCGCCCAAGGATGCCAGTCAACCTGTGGAAGCAGACGTTAGATGTCAGAAATCAGTATAGTGTGAAAAATCAGTGCAATATGAGAATGACAGTGCAGTACAAAAACAACAGTATGGAATGACTATGCAGTGTGGGAGACAGTGCAACATGCTTACAGTATGTAAAAGTTAAAGGTTGATATTTTGTTACATGATCAGTTGTGATTGTATCAAAGAAGCGGCGGAAATAAGGGAAGTCTCGGTCTACGCAGTGGTGGCGCTCAAATCGGGAGTTGTAGTACTAGGAGCGGGGTACTGACAACTCAATCGGCCTCACTGGGACCGGAACCAGAGAGGTGAAGTATGTATAAACCCAGAGCTGCAAACAGAAAAAGATGGATGAAGAAAATGAGCAGATAAACAGGGAAGGCAAAGCAAAGATGAGCAGAAAATGCAGAATGAACAAAATGCATAGAAAAGATAAGTGTGAAGCATACCTCCCAAACCCTCTAGTAGCCGCTGAGTAAATCTGCCTTACGGTGGGAGATAGAGCTGATATAGCAGTATAAGGTGGCTAGGTCGGCGTACCCCAATCATACTCTGCCACCTGGGGTAGGTGCACCAGTGCCCCTAGAAGGTATAACCCCACAGTATTTTCCCTGTTCGCAAATAGGGTAGTACTGATGTCACGCCCCTAACTCGCCCCTAAAAGCTTGGGCATGATCTATACGAAAACAGACATTTAACCTAACATACATAACGTATGGGGCCTTAACGGAAGCATTAATTCCGTTACATGGTTCAAATTAATCAAAACTACATCATGAAGAAAGACATGTATTCATTTCTTTGGGTGCCAAACACACACACACACAAAGACAAGCCTTGATTTACATGACTATTCAAGAAATTCCCTCATCCAAAAGCAAGAAAGAAGTTAACTAAAGTAATCTCTATACCTTGAACTTTACAATCTCTCAAACCCTTTCACTCCCCACTTTTCTCCCTTGAAGAACTCTTCTCTCAATTCCTTCTCTCTCTCGGGATATTTTCTTAATTTGAAGCTTCTAAGTCAAAGGTGGAACATAAGTATGTATCTAGAGGTATATAGGTGGGTAAGACAAAACTTAAACAGTGTAATCATCCCAAATCAAATTTCTACAAAAGTGCTTACTATTACCTAAAAATTATACTGATCTCAGATATACAGTCAATTATAGATTATTAAGCCTCCAAGGCTCTTAATTTCTGATTCCAGCAATTCTAGTTGTAATAGATACTTTTCTTACCAAACAGATATAGGCCTCACCTCATAAGGTCCATATAATAAACTTACTTTCTCATGACATTTCACATTAGGCATTTAAGTGCACAGAATAAAGGACCGAAAATATAACAGAAACAGACATGATGGTCGGGTTATTACAACTGAGGAGATACATGAGGAAGCCGTGGGTGTACTGTGCGACCTCATCCGGAGTAGCAGTCTGGGACTCAAAGAAGTGATCATAAAACCAACTATACCTCACCATCCCCATGACTGGTGATGTCTGGGATTGTCCTGACACTACAACAAAAAGGAGTTTTTACGGCACGCAATGCACGCCGTAAAAAGCCTTCTACGACGTGCAGCGCGCGTCATATTATGACCAGTCATGGAAATTCATTCACTTTCAACAACATGCTTCGTACGCCGTTCAAAACTATTTAATGGCAGATTTTATGCGTCGTTATTACTTTTTTACGACATGCTATAGTACACCCTTAAAAACTATTTAACGACAGATTTTGTAAGTCGTTGTTACTTTTTTTATGACTACTTTTGCATGCCATTAATTGGTGAGACAAATAACGACGCTAATTGAGCGCCGTAAATATGTAATACAACAACTTATTATGCCTGTCATAGAATATGCATTTTTTTTTTCAACTGGTTTTTCTACTTTGAGTATCTTATGTAAGACCAGATTGAATCACTTTGTTCACGGTTGTCATTATGCATCATGTACCCCTAATATTTTTTTAATATTATACTATGTTATTTTGAAGCTGTGAAGTTGTTTTTTTAATTAAAAATGAGTCTTGGGCATAGAAAGATAGAAATAGAAAGAGTGGGGATGCTTGAGATGTTGTGTCCTTTTGAATTGAAGATACTTATCCTATGATTTTTGTTAATGCCATGGATGTTGGTAGTCATCATTTCTAATTTACTAATATGTGTACATTGCCTATTGGGGATAATTTCCCGCTTTTGTTTGCTTATGTGAGCACTTGTTTTCTTAGGAAGGTGATCCGATGTTAACAGATCGTGTTTGGAAGGCTCTTGTGGAATCCTTTGCAAACCAAATGAAGTCTGCTTTCACTGCATCAAGCTTTGTGAAAGAGATATTTACTGTTGGGTATCAAAAGCTATACTCTATGATAGAGAATCTTCTAGAAAGAATTTCACGTGACACAGATGTGAAAGGAGTTTTACCTACTATAACCTCGGAAGGAAAATATCAAACGGTTGCGGCCATTGAAATATTTCAGACAGCTTTCTTGGCCCCTACTTGAGCCGCCTGTCAGATCTTGTTAATACTATGTTTCCAGTGTCAAGTCGTGGAAGTGTACCCTCTAAAGAACATATATCTGGAATTATATCACGCATTCAGGAGGAAATTAAAGCTGTTCAGCCAAATGGGTGCTTGACTCTTCTTGTCTTGCGTGAAATCAGCAAAGTTCTGCTTTTGCTTGCTGAGAGAGCTATATACCAAGTATTTTCCTTTTTTAGTTTTATCAAATAAGATTACTACTATTTGTAGCAATTAATGTTTTAGCCTTCTCATCCTTTGCAAAGCACCTTTTAATTCAATTCTCCTGGGAAAAGTTGAACCCATGACCTTCCTTAGGGACTAAGCTCTTTGGGAAGTCATGCTAGCCAACTAGGCTACACCTAGTTGGTTATTTTTACCCTGGGACTTGCCTAATGAAATTAGTAGGGTTGTAGGATGAAAATCCTCTTCTCATTTTTCTTGGCAAGAAGTTATTGTTCTCTTACTGTTAGTACTCCTTTTTTTATAAAAAAAAAAGAAAAAGAAAAAGAAAGCATCTTTTTGGGTTGTATTTTAAATTTATCAATCCCATTTGATTATATATTTTAGTGCTTGACCCAATTGGAGGAGTTCATTGTTTTTTTTGGTTCTCGTCCATTAAACCATAGCTGGCTTAATGGACTAGAATGCCTTCTATGACGTCAAGTAAACAATCAATTAACTAATTTGATAAGTTGAGAAAATAGGGCTCTATGCATGCTTGGTTGAGCACTATTTGTCTGGAGATATTTTGGTGAGATGTTTGTATGTGTTTATAATAAATTTGTAGTTATCCATCTTCTAGTGTTTCTGTCTAATAGTCTCACCATCAAGAATATACATCTTCCTTGGATTGGTATGGTGTTGTTTTAAGGCTCTTACACTTTTCCCAAGTTACTTCAATGTGGGAGTGGATGCACAGGGTTTGTGGTGTATAGTGAAGTTCATAAATTATAGGGAAAGATCAAGGTTAAACTATCAAAGAAAGGAATTCAAATGTGAAAAGGCATTTTTGGGCCTTGTTATGTAGGGAAATTGATAATACTTAGGGTTGTCACCTGTTGTAGTGGTGGAGTGTCCCACACCCCTCTTTCTTAAAAGAAAGAGAAGAATAAAAAATAAAATTCTATTTAGACCCTATGCTATACCCATGATGTTTAATCTTGTTTAATCTCATGAATGAGATACTTTGGCCCCCACAAAATTCTGGTTATTATACCTTGTTCCCCACTTCCTCCATGCCCTTTAACTCGTTCCAAATATTTCCAGCTGGCTGTAAACTCCTTATAAACTTATTACTATAAGCTCACCCTAGAGGGTGCTTTTTTCTTCCCTTTTACTCTCTACATATTTCTACATTTCATTCAGTTATCAATAAGTAATGAGTCTTTATAGTGTAACAAAAGTTAAACATATTCAATTGATAGGGCTTGCCTAAAATCAACCCTCCTGCCAATAGCCACTATTGCCCTGGCGATATGGCTTGCCTAAACTAAACATCCAAAAGAATCCCCTGTATCACTCTTTTCCCTTTTGCAAGTACAGAAGTGAAGACTAAAACCCAAGAAAATGACCGGCAACAATTTTATCCCATAAAGAGTCCACCTCTTCAATCAAGTCCTTAAAAAACTTATCATTATGCTCCAACCAAATTACCCAAAAAACTGCACGAAAACCACAATCCCACAAGAATATTGTTTTATCATTGCACCCAAAACTCCACAAATCGATCAAAAGCATTTGGGAACATGACGACAGAGCTACCTTACAATCTTGATGTCCAAAAACACTGGATTTTTCCTTAAGTTTCAGATGTGATATTTCATATTTACAAATAGTTTTTGTGCATAAAAAGCTATTGCATCCTCATCCAGATTCAACAACTCAAACCTAGAAAGATTGATGTAAAACTACCTGAGCAAATTTTAAGGGGGGGAAGGGGGAGCAAAATGATTCTGAGCTTGTTTGAACAACTTATTAACGAGCAAATAAAATTAACAAATGTACGGGGATAAAATCTCAAGATATTCAAGTACACTAAAGTTGACCATACCATGAAAAAGAATAGTAATCCTTAACAAACTATTTTCTACTGTTTCAGCAATTAACAAATCAAGAAAAACCCAAATTCATGTAATCCCAACAAATAAGAAATTACACATGTAATGACCCAATTTTTTTTTTTAAATAGTCAGTGCATAAATTAATTGAGTAATAATTGGATTGGAGTGTTGTGTAAAGTTATGTGCGAAAATGGTTCAATTTTGTAATAATTTTTTTTTAAATATAATTTTTGATCCCAAAAATTATAAAATTTTTATTATGTTGTTCTTATAAGAGTCTAGCATGTTGGATAAAAATTTCAGAATTTGAGAATTTGCAGACTGATTGGTGTTCAGTTTAATTTATAGCAGAATTTGAAATTGAGTTTTGGGTGTTTGGACCATGACTTGAGATTAGTTTGTTGGGTCTACTTTGATATATAAATTGGGTGATGTTTGGCTTATGGGTGGGAATTTAATTCAAGACCCATGACTTAGATTCAATTTAATTTGAATTTATTTATGACTCATGCTTAACTGTTTGGTCCTTTTTAATTAGGTGATTGGTAGTAACCACCTTGGGAGTTGTTATTATTTATTATATGGGATTATAATAAATATTTGATAGTTGATTTTATGGTGTGTTCCATATGGTGAAAATGTGTATATTTTGTAGTGAGCAAAATATTATATTTTGTGATGTATAAAAATATTATATTTTGTGGTGAGAAAAATTATATCATTTTATGATTTATATTATAAAATTTGGAGGTACTATTACAAAAATTGTATTTTTTGGAAAAACCAATTCTTGGGAAGGCAACCCACGTGGGGCTGCCCCCCTCTCTCTTTCCTTGTCCCTTCTTTCTTTTCCTTTCCTTTTCTTTTCATTTCTTTTGTTGGTTTGGTAGAGAGCTCATCACTCTCTCTCTCTCTCTCTCTCTCTCTCTCTCTCTCTCTCTCTCTCTTTGTTCTTCATTGTTGCTCAATTTTTGAGCTTCAAATAGGAGTCCTTAAAGTGAGATTTTGCAAAAGTTTTATAGCGATCCCCATTTTGACCAGACTCTGGTTGCATCCCAGATTCGGGTTTAATGATTTCATATTGTTGTTTACCTCTTGATTCCCTTGTATCTCCTTGAATTGGGCTTTCAGGTTGTTGTGGTTGCGTTTGGACAAGTTGGTCGCTTGTTTTTCAAATCTTTTGTTGCCCAGATTTTTGGTTCTCCGCTCGAGCGGTACTTTCTGCGCTTGAGCGAGCTTTGCAAACTCTCAATACTTTTGCAGGTCTGCAAAACTACTGGGAGAGTGTATTCTGCGCTTGAGCAGTGTTACCTACGCTCGAGAGGGTGTGCGCTCAAGCGATGTTCTCTACAAAACAACTGGATTTGTGTTTTCTATGCTCGAGCGTCACTTCTTGTGCTCGAGTGGAAAGCGTCTTTTTCATTGTGTCTTAGCACTTAAGCAGTACTTCTAGCGCTCGAGTAGAACAACTTATTGTGTCTGACGCTCGAACGTCAACTCTTGCGCTCGAGCGGACTGTGCGTATATCAGATCGCAGCAGCACCTTTTTACATCACTTTTTCATATCTTTTTCTCTCAAAACCCTAGATCTAGAGCCTCTCTCTCTAAAACTTACCTTCTCTCTACATTTTCACCTAGATCTAGTGATTTCTCTACTCGTGTGCCTTTGTTAAAAAGGTAGAGCATCTCAAGGACTACGTTTTGATCCGAATAGAACTTGGTTTCGACATCTTTGGAGTTCCTCCATTGCTTCCTTTGGTCTTTTAAACTTGAGGTAGGGATTTTCTATGCTTCTATATGACTTTTAACTTAGTTATTTGTTTTGTATAAACATCATTGTGATTTTGGGAGGATTGAAACAGACCTAGGGCTTTGGTTTAAATTCAAAAGAGGGGTTTTCAAATTGGAGTATCGAAAATGGTAATGGAAGTGGTTATGAGGTTATATGGTAACAAAATGGTTGATTTTGATACTTGAGTTGAATAGTTTGGAAAAAGGAGAAGTTTGTCCTAAAATGTTTTAAATATTTATTTTGTATAAATAAATGAAATTGGTATTGTAAATGTGAAATTGGATAAATGTTGATATAAATGGTGGAATTAGGTATGCATTACCTCACACCCATGGAAATTTAGATAATTTATTTGTCTTGAGATTGTATATCTGTGTAGAAATATCCGTTTTAGTCTATCGGTGGAGGGTAGCTATGATTATTGTAGAAATTGCATGAGGATTAGGTAAATTGAAACTCATTTCTCATCCATTGTCATTGAATATGACCATGTTTTTAAATACATTATATATGTATGATGTTTGGGAGGAGATAGGAGATGTACTCCATGTATGATTATGTCCTTAATTACATTGTATATGTATGATGTTTGGGAGGAGATAGAGGATGGATTCCATTGAATTAAGTTGGCCGGAGCATCCAGGGTAAAAGTCTCGAAAATCACGATTATACATGGGTGCCGATTCCCGCAGACAAAATGTCCGTAAAATGGCAAATAGAAGTGATTTTATGATGATTATTCTGGTTAAAGTCTTATTGAGTTATAGTCTTAGTTTGGTCATCTGAATAAAATGGACTATTGTTATGAAGCGTAATAATACTATTGGTGCTACATGTTTTGCAAAGAAATTATGAAATGGTTTATCAATGGCATTGTAATTGCATCTTTACCCTCATATCTTCATTAAGTTTCATATGTTGTACTAGATTATTTCTACTAGGCTTTTGCTCACCCTATATGGAAAACCATTTTCAGGTGTTGGTGATATGCCTCCGCCAAGGTAGTAGCTTGGAGGAATTTGGAGCAAGAGCTTCTATTTTTGTTGTATGTATTTTGTATAGTCGAGGGCTTAAAATTGTGTTGAGCTAGGCTCATTTTTATTGTAACCAAGCAGTAACTTGGAAAGATGTAAGCCATTAGGGCAAATGAATATCCGTGTAACTTTTATTCCTTCTTGTATCTGTCTCTCATGTATATTAAACTCTAATGAATGAAAGCATGTTAATTCAATTATATTTCCATTTATGAGATGGGTTTGTATATTTACTTTTGGGCATTACAACTTGGTATCAGAGCGTATCGGGTTTGAATACTTGGGTACGTGGGAAGTGGTTATTACCACAATGGGTTTTGTCTTGCTTGGTTGAGACGTTAGTATGTATTGTATGCTTATGTGATAACATGCTTATATGATTATCTGGGTATGGTGTTTAGTTCCTAAGATATTGATTGCGTCTACGGTTTCTTCAAGTCCTATTAGAAGAGCACTTGATCACTGCAGTTTCTAATTAGAACTCTAACAACGCTGCAGGACGGTCATTATCTAGGAATGAAATTCGTATGTGTTTATATGACTATGTGCTTATATGGAGTGAATTAGTATTGTCCATCGCATTAGGACGCGAGTGAGTTAACTTCGGCACATTTGTGAATGTGCTAATCTCTTTGGGTTACCCTTATTAGGATGCCTAGACAAGGAAGTGAAAATTCCCTCCTTCTACACGGGAAGAATTGTGGAAACAATTTGTGGAGTTACGCCAAGGTACTACATCTTTGGTACAGTTTGAAGCATGGTTTACTAACCTGTCGAGATTTGCTCCGGAGTTAGTGGAGACTGGGGAACTTCGTTGTTCGGAGTTTGAGAGTAGGTTGTGTGACGACATCCAAGAAAGGATTGCTAGGTCTTGGCATAGGAGTTATAGTGTGCTTGTTAAAGCGGCGGCTCATGTAGAGGTAGCGGTATTAGTCATGGGATAGAGTAGGGAGGAGGCCATTTTGGCAACCCCTGTAACCCGATGTAATAACCCGACCCTCGCATACGATTCTGATATATTTTTAGTCCTTATTTTGTGCTTTCAAATGTTTATTGCGAAATTCTATAAGAAATTGAGATTATTCAAGTGAATCCTATGATTATGGATGTATATCTGTCTAATAAGGAAAACATATGTTACAATTATAATGTCTGAACCAGAAATTGAAAGCCTTAGAGGCTTAATTACCAGAAATTGATTTTACATTTGAAGTCAGCATGAGTTTTAGTTCTTAACAAGATTTTCTGTGAAATTTTGATTAGGAATGATTAAACTGATTGGTTTTCGTCTTATTCACTTTTCTTTTATATATGTAAATATCCATGCTCTTTACCCATTGACTTGGGACTTCATGTCATAAAAATATCCTGAGAAAGAGGCTAGGAAAGGGGAATTAGGGAAAGGAGGAAGTTCCACAAGGAGGAGATTGAAGAAGTAAGAGAGAGTGTTAGGGATTGTAAAGCTCAAGGTATGGTTAACTTTTTCTTGCTTATGGATGAGGAATTCCTTGAGTATTCATGCAACTTAAGACTTGTGTGTGTGTGTGTATGGCACCTAAAGAATTGAATTAATGTCTTTCTTTATGTTGTAGTTGTGTTAATGTGAACCATGTAAAGGAAATTACATTTCATTCTCCTTGATATGCTTGAGCTCAATTGTTGAATAAATGATTAAGTGTATACATATCTATGGGTGTGTAAAGAGGGAATTGAGTTGTGTTTATGAATCTTAAGAATTAATGGAAATAACATGGAATTGAGTTACGTTGTGAATTTTAAGAAGTAGAGATTTAATTTAGTTGGATTGTTATGTGTTATGCATCCTATTAACATGTTTTGAGAACCCCCTTGAAGCCTTATAAACTTACCAAAAAATGGGATTTTGCTGGAAATTTCGGACAGGAATTATGCAGAATCACCGCACGTGCAGGGGTCATGGCCGCACGTGCGGGAGTCATGGCCGCACGTGCGGGAAATGAAGGATTTTGGCACTTTGGGTTTTGTCTAAAAATCACGTGCGAGGCATTACTGCCGCACGTACAGGGCTCACAGCCGCACGTGCGGCCCATGTTGGGAAAAACTGTTTGCTCCGTTTTGCGTGCTGGGCCCTCGGATATTTTTAGAATTTGTATTTTATGCCTATTAATGTGTGTAAAGTTCATTTCAAGTGAAATGAATCCGTAAATGATTCAACAAAGAGAATGAACTAATGTACAAGGTATGAATGTGTGCAGGACAGTTCCGGAGGAACTAACACGTCGTCACAACACTGTGAGTAGTAGTACTGTAATCGCACATTTCTTTACCGTTAATAATTCTTATTATTAACGCTCTGCTCTTCACAAGTAGTTACGTTATGTTAACATTATGTTGATTGGAAAGCGGTGTGAAGTTATGTGTAGACACCCCATTTTTGACCCTCCTCAAGACTTGGATGTCATTGTTTGAACACTCGATGATTATCCATGTTGGTGATCGTCTTGAGTTCTTGAAGGTTTCGGCTACGCGTCTTGCCTCAAGACCTCTCGATTTGTCTGTTTTGTGTTTGGTTTTGCACCAAACACTTGTTGTTTTGCTTCTGAGGGTGGGAAATGGCTTGTTGGCCATCCCCTCACATCACCGGCCATGGCTTGAGGCCACCGGCCCTATTTTCTTGCTACCGGCCAAAGGTATTGGCCGGTCGGCATTGTGTTTGGTCGGCCGGCCACTTATTTTGGTCAATCGGCCAGTTTTTCTGGCCGAGACCTTTTCTTGAGGGGGTTTGAACCTTTTGAACCCTTGTTTTAGCTTCCTGAGGAAGCTTGAACCTTTTGAACCCTTGGTTTTAGCTTCTTAAGGAAGCTTGAACCTCTTGGACCTTTGTTCTAGCTTCTCCAAGAAGCTTGAACCCTTGTCTAGCTTCTCCAAGAAGCTTGACCCCTCTGCCTAGCTTCTCCAAGAAGCTTGGCCCTTTTGCTCCAAGCTTCTAAGAGAAGCTTGGCCCCTTTGCTCCAAGCTTCTAAGAGAAGCTTGCACCCTTGTTCCTCTATAAAAGAAGAGCTCCTCTTCCATTGCAAGGGTTCCAAGAAATTTGTCTAACGCAAAAACCATACACTTCCCTCCATATCTCTACATTCCAAGCTCCAAACTCCATTGTTCTTGCCCCTTTGCACACCAACTCTTGGCCTAACACCTCCATCATCAACCTAAGGATCTTGGAGGCCATTTTTAGAGGCTAAGGGACTGTTTTTTTGGACCAAGAATCTGCTGTCCCCTTTTGGCTACAGGGGTAACACACTTCACCCTCTTTTGGTCTTTATTTTTCTTCATCTTTTAGCCATACCTAGAAGCATTTTTGAGCTTTGTCATAAACTGAAAAAAGTCTTATTTTGAGCTCCTTTTTAAGTTTGTTTAAGATCACTTTTGTGTTTGGGGTTGTTTACCCCCTCTTAGGCCTTGTTTGGCCTCATTTTTGTGCCTTTTTTGTGAGCTCCTTTGGATTTCAGTGGTGGGGATGGTGTTTTGAGGTCCTAAGAAGGAGAGGGGTGACCCTCTCCCTTGTTGTCTTGTTTACTAGCATTTTGGGCCTTACAAAGGAGCCCTTATTGGCACAATTCTTGAGCTCGGTTCAAGCCTTTTTTTAGTGAGTTTTAGGGCCTGCATGAACTCTTTCCAGAGCTTTTTTTTGTCATTTAAGGCTTTCCTCTTGCATGTGTAGAGCAACCCTCTTCATAGTTTTTCAAAGTAACACCTCATTCTTGCATGTATTGGATACATTTCAGTGGGTATTTGGTCATATTTTGGCATGTCATGAATTTTTTTTTGGCTGGTTTGGTGGTCCCTCATATGCTCCATACACTTGTAGTGTAAATCCCCTAAACTAGCTTCACATGCTTTATGCTTTGTCATGTCTTGTTAGCTTGTTTGCTTTACATTTCAGCATGTTTTTGGTAATGTTTTGCCATATCATGACCCTATCCATAGTTTTTTTCGTCATCCTTTGCATGCTCCATATAGGTGTAGAACAAATCTTGTTTACTAGCCTCTTGTGCATGATGTTTTGACTCATCATCCTAGCATATTTTGGCTTTACTCTAACATGATTTTATGCTTATTTTGGGCTATCCTAGGACTGTTTTGGGCTGCCATGGCCATATCACTCATGCTTTGTATAGCTATAGTGTAAATGCTTAGGCTAGTCTTGGGTTTTGAGGCCTCCCTACCATGCGTTATGTGAGTGTTTGCATGGTTCAGAGTCATTTTGGAGTCATTTAGTATGCCATTCAGAGCTGGAATATATGCCATTGTATGCCATGTTTCATCCTTGCCATGCTCTTGGAAAGTTGCCTTTTGTGCCTAAGTGTTGGGACCTTTGCATGTGCATGCTTAGTTGTGTTTTATCCATCATTTCCATCACTTTTGGCCACTGATTTTGGCATGCTTGAGAGCTACCCATGTTAGTGTAAGTCCATCTCACCATGTTGTTGCATGCTTGTTTCATTTTGCATGTTGTTGCATGCTATACATGCCCACATGTCTAGGTTGTATGCCTATTGCATATTGCTTGCTAGTATACTCATTTTGCATTAGTTGCTTTGCTTGCATTCTTAGGTTGCATAGCATTGAGCATGCATCCCTTGCCTCTTGATCAACCATGATAGAGGTTGGGGCCCCCTTTATGTGTTGTATGCATTTCATTTGATATTGAAATTGCACACTTGGCTCCTTTGGCCATCATGCATTGAAATGCGTGATTGGTGGCCCGAGGGTCGAGAGCCATACTCCCTTGAGTCTTAAACATGATAGGGAGGGTGATTGTGCATACATCGCTTTGAAAATGCACGGTATGCCACAGCATGGAGGACGAGAGAGCTTTTGGCCCCCACTCCCACTTTCAGTTGCATCCTTTCTGATGAGTGCATAGCTTGGCTTGATGAAGAGGCGTAGGTTGGGCCTACTTTGACATCAGAGGTTTCCACAAGCTTTGGGAGGGGGCACAGGACCACCTGACCACAAGCTTTGGGAGGGAGCATAGGGCTAGAGCGGCGAGTACCCCCTCAATGAGCAGATCTCGAGCATAGAGAGGCAGAGTTGGGGAGATGCCCACCACCAGACAGAGTGCCGGATGGCTAGACTTGCCTACATCATTGACTTACGGGGACGTTCTGGGAGACTTGCCAGATCCCCATCGAGCCTGCACCGGCCGAGCGCGCTCTGCTGGAGTTCAAGTCCGGACCCCGGTATGTCCCAAACTTTTGCATTCTACATATTTACTTATTTCAATTATGCTTTGTGGAATACTAATCTCTTCAATGCACTTGCAGAGCACCTATTGAGTACAAAGGACATGCTCTTGACTTAGTAGCTTCCTTGACTGAGATGATGCAGACGAGCTTGGACCTACTCAGCTTCTACAGGATCCCGGTAATCTTTTTTCAATTTGCATTTCATGCCATGAAATTCTCTGCTAATGCATTAGCATTTACACAGTTCCTTACTACGCTGATATGATACTTTACAATAAAACACTGCATTGATACACTGTCCCCATACACTGCTCACAGCATAGACACACTGTAATCATTTACTGCTCACA